>CAJUYI010006474.1:2980-13676 GCA_910591695.1 Galerucella pusilla
TTTTTGCGCGATCGATCTTTTTTGTTTATTTACAGCATCGGTTGTCATGACGGTAGGTTGTGTTCACTGGTTTCTAATTCTAACACGTCGGTAAGTGATTTACTTACCGTTCAGACAACAAACATTGCTGTCGACCGGTAAACAACCCTTACCGTTCTTAATACTTAATATACTATTTATTCGATATTCGAATATTTCAATACGATCGCGCAAAAAATGGTATAAGCATTTCGAACGTTAAGGGTAATACAGGTCTCCAGCAAAATTGGAGGCTTCGCTACGCTCAGCCTCCAAACATTGCTGTCGACCGGTAAACAACCCTTACCGTTCTTGATACTTAATATACTATATATGACATTCTAACAATATTATAGTCTACTCAGAATGGAAACGTTATTCCATAATTTGAAAAAATACAAGGTTGTGTAGAGAAATAATTAATTACCTTTCAAATGCTGTGTTTTTTAAATAAATTGGGGGCTGATCCGCGGCTGTAAGGGGTTGCATTTTTGGGTATGAATCTTTTCATGAAAATTCGGGAACAAATCCATAGAAATTAATAATATTTGGAATATCAAAATTAAAATAATAACTATTATAACTATTGTGGGAAAATATAAAAATGCAATTGAGCTAGTAAATATTGTGGGGGGGAATGCAAGATAAAAGGACGATAATAATTATAGAAATGAAAGAACAATGATAATAATTATTCTTATAAAAAAATGTTATTAAAAATATATAAATCATGTAGGTAATACCTTGTATAGTACAAAATATTTTTAAAATATTTTATATTTGAAACATTGTTTAATAAGAGATGCCAATTAGTTGGACCACCCTGTATCAGCAGTTCAACTCCAATTAATAAATAAAAGATAAACTTGATTTTTTACAAAATAAACTTAATTTAAGTTTTATAGTATCTGATTTTGACCGTTACTATTTACTGTACAAAATGAGGGATTTATAAACTTTTTTTACCAAGTCCTTTTGGCAGGATACAGAGTAAACAAAATATTGTAAAAGGATCTTTCAAAGAAATGTAGTCAGTTAAATCAGACACTTATGATATAACTTCTTTTATATACATTAGTAGTGGTAGTAGGTAAAATATATAAATATAAATTTTCACATCTAATTATTTGGAACATGTGCATAGCTTTATAATATTTTCAAAATAAAAACAACAGATTTATTATAGTTTTTTTTAGTGGTGATGGTATGAAATGTCGGCAAGATTTGAAACGATGCACTACAACTCGCTCAGTTTACTCCAAATGTCGTGTATACCATACGAGCCGTATAATTGGGAGACACGTAAAAAACTGCGGAAATTTGTCGAGACTATTATGAACGATGGCGACGAGAATGGCGTACCCTCAAACTGGAAATCGTGCAACCAAGGGAAAAGCATTTAATTCATTCCTGAAAACAATAACAAGTAAGTATTGACTGAAAACTTTTATTTCCAAACGTAAATGAACAAATATCAGCCTATGGCTTATATGATTTTTAATATTTACTGAAGGAAATGGTTATACTACAATTTGATTTGTTTTATTTTGTATATAGGTACACACACTCCTTTAGTTAGTAAGTAGATACTCCTTCGTTTTGGAACACTGTTGTTGAGGTGGATGGGACAATATTATGAATCACAACGTAGGTATATTTGTCCGTTGACTTTGAGCGTTCTTCGATATAACCATAGACAAAATAAATTATATTATATTTCTCTATGGATATATCCTTCAACTACAGTCGAAAAACGCCAACCACCATGAAGACCTTCTTAAGCAGTGTCCCGTATATTCTTCATGATTTTTTAAGTTCACATATTCTGTAATCTTTTTTGCTACTTATATAGTATGGTATAGGAATACCATCATGAAACGGCCATTATCTTCCACGACTTCCAAAGTTGAACAGATTAGGTCGCATCACTTAGGCATATCCTGAAAATACCAAATAGGTATTAAAATTATTTTAGTTAATAACCACTTCACATCTGGTGCTTGAAGGATGATTTCTGCTATAGCACAGGAAAAGTTCATCTTCGGATCCCTAAATGTTAAGAAAGGGTTTTCAGTAAGGTATAATGAAAAGAAAATAGAACAATAGCTTTGTTTTGTTTTCGATCACCACCCTGTATTATTCTCATATTAAATAATAAAAGACCTGTTTGAAGCTACTAGTGACATCTACTTACTGGTAGTGAATATAACCTATACAGAATCTAAGTAGGTTATCTACTAATTTGTTAACTTGTCATATAAAAATGAAGAATTTGATAAATAAAAAAATCTGCTGGCATTTTTGAATTCTGCATCTGACACCTAAATATTCGCCATGATCTGATACATATCACATTACAAGTTGATATTCGGCCCTATTCCGTATCACGTTATGTTATTTAACGACCATCGTTAAGTGTGGATTTATGTAATATAACGATATGACTAAAAATACCGATTCTGTATCATCATGCTCGTAGTTATGTCAACGAGAATCGTTATTTTATCATCGTTAAAATAACTGGACCAGTTTGACAGCTTGTTATGACTTAACGATATCGTTAAGTGGAACAAATGTCAAAAATCTAATCAGTTTTTGCTATATATTCGTGGTGATTTGTAATTTTTTGCAACCAAACATAAATAATAGGCTGCTTTTGGATGGTCCTGTTTTTTTTATATTAACTTTATTAGCAAATTGTTCCCACAAATTGTTAATTATTTTAATCTCGCATGGTTTGCTCTTCCCCCTTATTACAATAGGACGATTTTCTAAAAATTCCAACAGCATGTTATACTGTGGCCTTGTTGTTTTTGGAAGGCGTACTTGTTCTACCATTTATAATTATATTAAGTACACTTAAATGTAAACTTTCCTCGCGTTATATTGTACAAATTGCACTTCTGTCAGATGACCCTTCCTTGTCCCTACTTCTGTCATATGTTTTGATGGTATGTCATGTAAAGGTTATACTTTGACGGATCTAACGGGACCGAATCCATCTCTTTTTACATTCACTGAAGGTGTATCGTTCCATCTCGCTTCGTGAGAATCAAAACTTACTTCTTTTTTAACATAAAATTTTAACAATATCGTTAATGAAACTTGATAGGTAATCACAGAGCAGTTAACAATATAGTTCAATACGATCGTTATTTTAACATAACGGACCATCGTTAAAAATAACATACATGATACGGAATACGGCTGATTTTGGCATTCCCTCCGCATGTGTAAAACTGGATAAACTATCATTCAGGATATAGCCCATAAAAGGAAGAAGAAGACTTTTGACATTGATGTTGACTTTTGACTTTGGCATTGATGTTTTTTTCTTGCCTGTCAAAAATGACGCAATGAATAAGAAAATATGTGTTTATGTGCCAAAAATGTTTCTTAAAACCGGACGTAATAGAAATTTTTACTAAATATTGACAAAATATCAGTATGAGCGATAAAACAAGAACTCTCAGCAATGAGGCAATGGAGCAAATTATTGAAAATATGACAGCAGAAAGACAAAATATTGATGGGCAATATGTTCCTTTAGGCTTCTCACCACCTTCTTCAACGTCAGAGCCCTTAAATTGGAATCAACAAAATAGCTATATTAATAGATTCCCTCCAGATATAGAACAGTACCCTCAACAGCGCTACAACTTCTTGCCCCAAACCCAACACATGTTTGAAGCTAATGGATACAAGAAAGGTACCAAAACATTCTGATACATATAAATCCTCAAACTTATTATGACTACTTAATATTATATTTTTTATGTCTATTTTTTGAAATCATGGTTATGGTTTGAAGTATTGAAAGCGAGATTGAAAGTTCAATGGCTTAAAATGCAGTTGAAAAACTCCATTGTTAATGTGTATATAATAAAAGAGCAACAAGATGATTAACATGTAAAGTGCCACGGTGGGTCTAAGCGGCCCACCTAAACTGTAGAAACAAATTTTGCCTAGAGGCCGTGGTGGGTCAATATGAACCACCAGACATCAACTTTACTTGTGGCCGCAGTGTCTCACAGTCGCCCACCGCTGCCATATGAAATGCATGGCAATGTATTTACAACTGTTTTAGCAAGGTATTGTCAAGGTTGGCCATTGATTTGGTGGATCTATATAACCCACCACGGCCAAGGAAAGAAAACAGTGATATTTATTTCATATTATATTTATTAGAACCAAAACAAACTCAGCATCAAACACATAAACAAAAAATAAGAATCAAACGTTTAAATTAGCACTATGTGATTCAAAAAAACACTCTAAACACAAATTTTTTGCACAAATTAGACATCTGGTTTTTGTTTTGGAAGTTCGATTTTTGGCTACATTCCTTCCATGTAAAACAACGTTTTTCTGATAGCACCCAGAACAAATCTGTTTTTTTTTCAGTTTCAGTTAGAACATGGCCTTGTTTTTGTGGCAAATTGTTTTGCGGCACCTGTTGTCTGATCAATCCTAAAAAATTATGAAAATATTAGAAATTTTCATTTATTTTTGGAGACAAAACTTACCGACTATGACTTCTTCCCTAAATTTTGTAATACTCATTTTATTGTTAGTGATTTCCTGGTGAAGGAAATAGGCATTTACTAAAGCGGCCCCAGCAATCAATTCAATAGCGAGCTTTCGATACCATTTAACCCCTCTTCTTAGTGATGAGTTATACGACTTCATTTGGTCTGTAAGATAACATTATATTTTAAAATAAGGATTACCTACTACCTACCTATCTATTGTATTACTAGTAAATATGTTTCAAGAAGTAAATTTACCTGATATGTCAATATAACTTTTGTATTTGTTATATTCTAGAACCGATTTTGGTTTCTGAATTTCCCCAGAACGTTTGCGAACGGTGATCATTTCAGGAACAAACTTGGTATTCAACATAATAACGTCGCGTTTGTCTCTCCATTTCTCAACAAATATGCCTGTGTTACTCCCTTGTGCTAACACTTCTCCCTTTTTCAGTTTTTGTTGCATGACGTTTTTGGGGTTATTTTTTCTGTTGCTCCTCAGAGTACCTAGTAAATAAGTTTTTTCTTCAAGCAACTTATGTGCAAGTTCTACTGAAGTATAATAATTGTCTGTGCACAGAGTGCGTCCTTTTCCCAATAATTTCTGAACTAAATTCATTACCACTTTTGTAGGTACTGTTTCAGACCGCTCTTGGTCGTCTTTTTCTTGACCACAGTATACTTTCACATCATATAAATAGCCACCTTTCAGACACAGTTTAAACAAGTTTAATTTATGTCTTTTGTTGCTTATGTACTGTTTGAATTTTAGTTTGCCTTTGAAAGGAACTAACGTTTAATCAATGCACAGATATTCTCCAGGAACAACTTTTGCCTGAAAAGACTCTCTCAGAATGTCCAGAAGAGGAGTTATCTTATAGAGTCTGTCGTCTGCATGATGCTCTCTTGTATTATCAGCAAAATGCCAAGTTTTCAAAAGCATTTGAAATCTGTTACGAGAGAGAACATTACGAAGATTATTATAATATAAGAAATTTTTCGACCAATAACAGGAAATGGAAGGTTGATTAACAATTCCCATCCACAAAATACACCCTAAAAATTTTTCAATTTCCTCTTGGTCGGTATCTATCCAATTCTGGATCCTCGCCCTTTTGCAACGATTCTTCTCCTTCTCCTGGGCAGCATATCGATTTGTTTCTGTCACAAATAAATTAAAAATTTCGTCAGTTATAATCATTTTGAAAAAATCATATGGAGACTTGTCGTACTGCTCAAATAACTCTGCAATTATACCGGGATGGCCTTCTGTGAAATTGAATTGCTTCCTGGTACTGTCACTAACACGATCCCACACAATCGTTCTTGATTGTTGTTCTGCATTCTCGTCATCAGAATCCGTATTGTACGCATTTTCACTGATAACCTTTTCTATTATCTCATCAATTTCTGATAAAAGCTCGGCATCAGCTGAATTATTACTTTGCTTGCTTGTGGAAGGCTTCGTCAATTCCTGTTCTTCTTTGGAACTGCTTTTACCTGCGAAAGGTCCCGCAACTGCCTGATCTATTACGGATGGATTCCTTTTTATTGGCCTTTTACCCACGTCGTGCAGCTTCTTTGTTCGTTTTCTAGCCCTGTTTTCTTTATCACTAGAAGATTGATCCGAATCAGAAGAAGGCGAGGGAGAAGGCTCATAATCAGATATATCTGGCGAGAAGTCAGACTCATCTGACAACATTTCATCCCAAAGCTTTTGTATTCTGGCTTGGTGTTCTTCGTACGACATTTTACAGACACAACACTGCACATGGAAGAACAGAACGAAACCAACTACCGATTCAGCAGCGAAAATATGCAAGTCTATGCAAGAATCATCTGGTGGGCGTGGTTGACCCCCCACCTATAATCTGGCTTTTCCATGTTATTAGGGCCGAGGTGGGTCAGCGTAACCCACCAAGAACAAATGCTCTTTTTTTACCTCAGATTCAATATTTGGCTAACTGGAAGGCTAGTGGTTATACTTTTAATGGTTTTTGGTTGAAAAATTAAAAAAAAAACATACGGCCAGTGGGGCACACTTTTTTCACCTTCATGGTGGCACTTTACGTGTTAAAATATGCATTCTATTAGCACATCAACAACAGTTGGCACAAATTTTGATTCTGGTGTGAGACTTACAAATTTGCATAGTTGTTGGCAATTATTAATTGTTCCTATAGTTTTGGTCCATAACTATTACAATTAAAATATTCACCATGGTAGTATCAAAGTTTATTAGAAATTCATCTGTTTAACTGACATTTCCTTCCATACAGTCAATATTATTATAGATGATTGTACAATGAATAACCAAGCTGCATTCTTTCTAAATAATATCAAAGTGAAAAATAAAGTCTCACAAAATATTAGTAGGTACATTTAATGACGAACTGGCAAAACTGCCTTGGTATATATACCTAAGAAAATGTATCATAATTTTGCAGGGACTGACCTGACTGCATGAACCTTCTTAAAGAACCAATGATAATTCTTTACAGGAGCTGACCTAGCTAAATAATTTTGTACCATAATAAAAGCACTGTGACATTTGATAACCTCTTAGATAATTACTAATAATAATTTGAGTTATTAATATTATTTTCTTTTTTTTTAATTTTAATTTATTTTCAATCAAATATAATACAGATTAGTATTGATATGGACCAATTATGTCTGTATTGGATAATAGGTGTTAACAGCTATTCAGCTGGGTTTACTTACAACCACATTTTGAAAGTATGTGTATGAGTTGGGAGGGATGGCATCTACTATACCATTTTAGATTTAGAGGGAAATAGAAAAGTAAATGCCTCTAATATCTTATTTCATAGAAAATCACTTCTTAATGATTTTGTTCATTGTAATAATGATTTATAGCTAATCTAAAAAATGTCACCAATTGATTTTTAGAACAGTAACTTGGGGTATCATTGTAGTGAGTTTATTAATAACATCCTGTACATATTGTGATTTAAAAGAGTTTGTGTTTAAACTAAATAAATGAATACTAGGTTTAACAAATTTTTGGGTTCAATATTGGGGGAATTCACAAGTCTCACTACAGACACTATTCAGTTAATGACATCTTACTTAATCCTAAATAGGCATTCAGGATTTATAAAATAAGGTTATATATATTTCAGATTTTGATGTGTACAAATCTATGCAAAATGGCAATGCAGACATGGGGCTGTTTGAGACTGAATATCCCTATATGCCCCAAATGATGAACAATATCCCAGAGCATCCTTTGCTTCATTCTCATCTTGATAACATGCAACATGTATCAAATCCATCTCAATTGATAGATTTAGTGGGTAACTGGATGGCACCTAACAATAGCGGTACCTATTCTCCATTTGGCACATCTGAAAGTTACAAGCCAAATGTGTTTGATTTACCAACAGATCTCAATAATAGTACAAGTGTACATTTGAAGGATGAACCCAGGTATAAGACATCAGACCCAATGGATGACATACAATTTCAGGTATTTTCTGATAAATATAAAATATGTAGCTTGAATATTTACCTATCATCTTTTTTAGTTTAGCAGAGATACCAGAAAACCAAGAATGGTTGCTGAAGTGAAACCAATGAGACCAAGCTACTCTGATGTTTTAACTAAACCAGTTCCACAGGCAGTTACTAAACTTTTAAAGAATGAAACAAAGGATAATAAACCTAAGAAAGACAGCAAAAAGAATAGCAAGAATGAAAAGAACCAGAAAGTAAATAGTGCTCTAGGAAGAAATAATATTATCAATAATGATATTAAGGTAAAATTATTTGCCAGATATAGTATTATAACAAATGCCTGTAAATATGTTTTCTTTATGTGCTTATATACAAAATATTGCATAGAAAATACAAAGATAAATAGGTGGATCTGTGGTTAAAGGGAAATGAGAGATAAAACAAAATTATTATACCTATTAAGTATGTTGATAAGGGACTTGTAATGTTGAATAAATCAAAAAGTTTTGATGATAGATTTATACAAAGTTCTATATTTGAAATTTCGAAAATGTGATAATATACTGGGTGCTCAATTTAAAACAAACAAATATTTATTTCTCATTATTTGACATCTTTGGAATTGCTTTTTTATAAAGTATCAATAATATATAGATAAAACCCCAAAACTTGTATTAAAAAGTTTTATTTTATTTCCAATAATAACAGAGATTTTCCATTTTTTTAGGGCAATGTAGACCTAAAAGACATTTCTGGTGATAAGAACTTGACACAAACTAAAAATGATAAAAAGACCTGTAAAGGAGGTAATTTTAATAGAAAGTGGGCATCACTTGACAACATTTCCGATCCTCAAATAAAAGTTGAAGAAAATAAGAAAAAGAAAAATGATGATGGCAAAAACTCCAACCAAAAATGTTCCAAAAAATATAACAAGTCATTGAATTATGTTAATGTGGAATCCAACAATTCAAAATCTGAGAGCTTGAATTTGACAAAAAATGGAATAAAAAAGATTTGTAAGCCTGCAGTTAGACCAAAGCAAAGTGATTCCTTTGGAAGCAATGATAGGCCCCCTGGAAAAAGGATTCAAAGATCTAGGAAGAAAGAAAACCATATTATGTTTGGTAAGTAATTATATATAAATTTAATACCAATTTTAAATTATTATTTAATCACATTGCACTTTAAACCAAAAAAAAATTAATACAGGGTGTTTCATTGAGAAAGGGCCTAACTTTAACCATATTCAATTTATCTTCTGCACTTCCTAACCAAGATACAGGGTGTTTTATAAATTTATCCTATCTCTTTCGAACCTCTTAACTTTTGAGTTACCCAGTATATTATTTTGAAATTTGGTACACATAATAACCATTACCTAGAAACTCCATCAAAAGCATCTCCAAAAAGATAATGCAGGTCCGGCTTAACAAAAAAATTCAAAACTCGTCTTTCCTAAAAACAAACATATATTTTTTTAAATTGCTCTTTATAATTGGAAAGAGTATAAAAATTGAATCTACTATTTCCTTTTTATTTTTCCGGAGACAATTTTACTACCAAAAATTAACTATCAAAGTAATAATTTATGCACGTTTTGGGGGTTAAAAATGGTATCGGAGAGGTTTTTTTTATTTTTTTGCTTGAAATAAATCTATTCATTGCATCTAGAGAAGCATCCTAGAAATTCAATTGAGTTTGTATGTTTACGAGTACAGACCACTAAAAAATGTGATTACAGAGCCGTACTTAGAAATACTAATTCAATATGTTTCAAATACTTCGAACACCCTGTATAAGGATATGTATCTGAAAACTATGCACTTCTACATTTATAATAACAAAAGTAAAATACGAAAAATAAATGTATACTTCAAAAAACGATACTGAATGAGTATTTCTAAGTACGGCCATGTAATCACATTTTTTAGTGGTCTGTACTCTTAAACATAAACACTAAATTTAATTTCTAGGATGCTTCTCTAGATGCATTAAATAGATTTCATTTCAAGCTAAAAAATAAAAAAAAACCTCTCCGATTCCATTGTTAACCCCCAAAACGTGCATAAATTATTACTTTGACGGTAAATTCTTGGTAGTAAAATTGTCCGGAAAAATAAAAAGGAAATAGTAGATTCGATTTTTTATACTCTTTCCAATTATAAAGAGCAATTTAAAAAAAATCTATATACATGGTGTTGTTTTTGGGAAAGACGAGTTTTAAAATTGTTTGATAAGCCGGACCTGCAATATCTTTTTGGAGATGCTTTTGATGGAGTTTCTAGGTAATGGTTATTACGTGTACCAAATTTCAAAATAATCTACAGGGTAACTCGGAAGTTATGAGGTTCGAAATAATTAGGATAAATTTATAAAACACCCTGTATCTCGGTTTTGAAATGCAGAAGACACATTAAATATACGTTTTTGGAAGCACCAAAGTGATCCCCATTTACAGTTAAAGTTAGGCCCTTTCCCAATGAAACACCCTGTATGAAAAGTTAAACTCATTAAATGCATTTGATTCCCATTGTTACATTATTTATATGATCCATAAATTTGTATAATCTTGATAAGGTCACAAAAGTGCAAACATTGTTAGTTACAAACATGAGGAAGAAGTAGTATTTAGTAAATGTAGTTTTAATCATTGATTTTCAATG
>CAJUYI010006475.1:0-13675 GCA_910591695.1 Galerucella pusilla
GTTAGCGAAACGCGTCACTTTATGTTTAATTACAATGTAGATTTTACAAAATAGATTTGTTTGATTTCATAACTTACTATGGATCTACATCAAGTAAAAGCCTCATCTATTCAATTTATGATATTGTCTATTAAATTTGGATAGTAATTATTATTAACTGCTATTTGTTTTATTATATTTAGCTCTTTGTTGTAACTGTCAATATTTAATGGAACTGTTAAAAGTCTATGTATCATACTATTGAAAGCTGTTAATTTTTGACTGAATGGGTGGACCGAACTATTATAAATTATAATGTCTGTATGTGATGGTTTGTGAAATATAGAAAAATCATGTTTATTATTTATATTTGAAATAGGAAGGTATATGAAGTTTATATCCTCATTTTGTTCAATTTCTACTGTAAATTTGATATTTTTTTGAGTTTAGTTAATGAGGTTATCTAATTGTCCAGTAGTACAGTAGTACCGGTGAAGCAAAAAAAAATTTCATTCCATCAAACATTTTTATCTACTTTTTCGCTAAAAATATTTCTCGTCTTTGCCACACCAACTACAAAATCTAAACACTTTTATAGTTTGAACTCATCTTGACACTCGGTATACTAGTTTTTTCCTTTCTATTTATAAAAGTTTTATGTTTGGAAAACATTAGACACTCAAGCAATAAATTGGAATTGGTGCTTTTCAGTAGATTCGGTAGAATAAGGGTCACAATAAACTTTTTTTTTCTTGTAGCTCTGTCTTCATAAATTGGTTTTATAGCGACCCTTGTGAAAGTACCTAATGACATTGAAAAAAGAAATCAAGTAAGTGTTATTGATTTATCGAACAAAGCTCTTGCTAATTACCTGCCCAGTGTCTTTATCAAATTTATAGAGACGTAAGCCTGGATTATTGGGGCCGTCATTAGTCCTCCTTGGCGTAACAGATGGTGCCACCATCGCCCAAGAGATTGGTTTACCTGTAACATAAAAATATGGTTTTAATTTCAATTTTGTGTAAGTTTTAGTTCATACAAGGGGTGCTGGAATCTACTGTTCATTAAAAAAGATAAAGTATATTTCGACAGGGTATTTCGAAAGTTATAGGAGATGGGAAAAATCTAGATTAATTATTATTACTTTGTTAATTAAACAAGCCATGGTGCAATCAGATCTCTGCTGGGCAATTTTTGAGCATTCCTGTTACATCACCCCTACTTTATTTAATATCAAATATTTTTTCGAAGATTCAATTGATCGAAGACACAAAATTGAAGCCTATCGATATCTTGGTGCATATTCTATTCATTTTGCTATTTGGAATAATGAAACTAAGGTCTTTTGTTTCAAAACTACCTATGAGTTTGTTGATGTTGCAGTTTCTGGCTTACTTATCCTAGCATATTAGAATGTTCTTCACAATTTAACTTAATGAGAAAAGACTAATGACCGATTTCATAAATTCTGCTACCTATCTAAAACGGATTTGAGAATATGAGAATTCCTGAAAGCAATGTACGTTTCTCCACGCGTTGAGAAATACCTAAAATACCTAACTATACCCAACTTTAAGGAATGGCTGGTAAAATCGAACATTGGTCATTCAAATAGACGAACAAAAATATTCCCATGACAAATACAGATTCCACTTCGCTATGAGATAGTTCTGAACCACTTCTGAACCCATCCGTTGCGATCTCGGAAATTCTTTCATACTTTGAAACATGACTTTAACTTCTGTGGATTATTCTGATCATGTTTTGTGGTCTTAGCTGCTTTGCCTATTCAGACAACTAGCGCTTCAGGTGTATGGTTTGAAACCTCATTTTTTCATTCTTGTTATCCTATAGGCTAGTCTGTTTTGTGCATGAAACGAATTAGCTGCCTTGCTTCGCTATACGCACCTAATAATCTTGGACTGCCGAAGGTCATTTTCACCCTCAAGACATAAGATACTATTGTTATTATAGTTTGATGTCAAAACTGCCTCCAGTTCTCACGCGTCTGAAACTTATGACTTCCTTATTCATTTGATGTTATTTTTCCCATTAAGTAAAAATTTATTACGTTCATAGCTGCTATTTCTGTGAAAATATCTTTGTAGGTAAAAGACGTACCTACGTTTATGTATATTACTCCCTGATCCTCGTGATTTAATTTATTGCTGCCACCACACTCACACTACCACTCTTTGTGTTGTTAATGCGATACCGTTCTGTGAATTTAACAGCTGGTAGAAATGAT
The DNA here is from genome assembly GCA_910591695.1 of Galerucella pusilla. Classification (NCBI taxonomy): domain Eukaryota; kingdom Metazoa; phylum Arthropoda; class Insecta; order Coleoptera; family Chrysomelidae; genus Galerucella; species Galerucella pusilla. Next base: position 2,228 of record CAJUYI010006475.1, read on the forward strand.
TGTACTAATTAATTGGAAATTAATATACAGTTTGTTTGAGATTATAGTATTTCAAGCCATGTCTTATTTTTATTCGTGGGAAACCTTCCACTGTGCTATAATTATCGTATTCGGAAAAAAATCCAGTATTTGTTGTATTGTTATAGACAAACTTTTTGAAGAGATGATATAAAAATACATTTTTATGCTGCTACTTTGGGAAATGCGTTTTCCGATCATTTTTTCACTCACTTTTCGTTGCCGGTCTAGATCGGATCGGTCTAGATCGGATCGGATGATTTCATTGCTCTGCCTTCGGCGTCGCCGTGAAACTTGCATGCTTGTCCTGAGAGGGATCACTTTCTGAGATTGACACGTGAATGAAGATTTCCGCAAATCGCTAGGATATTTTGGCATTCCAGACAAAATTTATTGTAGAAAAAGTCAAGATTTCCTCACTGTAAGGAAATGATATTTCCTAACAGTTGTTTATATGCATATTCATACTTTCCTCTTGATTTCTGTGGCGATATTTCCAATGAAACAGTATTCTCTGCTTCAACCAGCTCTGGAGGAGTCCCAGTAGTGTGAAATTCATTATTAGTTATCATTTTTCTTTCGAGAACACCAGCATTTAAAGTTATAATGCGTCACGTTTGACAATTAAACCTTAATACATTTTTATGGAAACCCAAGTAATTTTATCACGAATTCCAAAGCACCATTTATTTTTAGAATAAATTATTTGCAACTTCTCCCAAATTATTAATTTCTGTTGAATATTGAGCGATTTGTGGAAAAAAGTATGCTTACCTCGTAGGAAAAGCCAAATTCCTGGACTCGGCTTAGCAATCTTCGCAGTCGTCCAGGAATGTTAGACTTTTTCCAGTCGGTGAACAATGTACTATTTATTCTAAAACTCCGTAGCAAATTAATTTGCCACAGTGATAAAAATATGAAATTATATAAATATCAATAACTCTTACCGTTGGAGCTATATATAACTTTGAAGGTATCTGAATGGAGATGGCCGAAGAACTGACCAGCGATAATACCAGCGTATTTTCTGACGATTTCCAAATATCTTTTATTATGGTAGTCTAAGTATGCGAAGTGAGCAATAGTAGAACTACCACGTTGTCGTTCGTTCGATCCTGGAGGAACATGACCCACCAAGTAAACCTGAAACAGAAAAAACAAATGTATGTTCTTATTGTAGTTAAATATACACATAGATTCAAAAGTTTTGCATCACCCTAAATCTCCGAAAAAAAAAATTGTGTTCATTATAAATGGATCAGAGATTAATCAAATAATTAGTTTCAATGAAAAAAAACGTGTATATTTGTCAAACATTTTTATTATCCAATAATAAACTTGCTTTAAATATAAAAGGTATTCTTAAAAATTAAATAAATTAAATACAAATTGATTCTTTTTAAAGAAAAGGTTGAGTGAGAACCTGCATGAGAACTTTTAATAAAGAGTCCACCTCTTGAATTTATGCAAGCTTGGAGTCGCCTGCCCATGCTGTTTACCAAATTATTGATATTCTGTTGAAGAATATTTCGCCATTCTTCTTGGGCCGCATGAACAAGTTCTTGTACACTCCCGGGTGGATTTCTGCGTGCTGCCACTGCCCTGGCAAGCATGTCTCAAGCATGTTCTATGGGATTCATGTCAGGAGATAGGGCAGGCCAGTTCAAACGTTTGATCCCTTCAGTTTCAAGATACTCATTTACAGCTCTAGTCCGATGAGGTCGGGCGTTATCGTCCATGAAAACGAAGGAATTGCCAACAGCTGCGCGCCATAGTCTCACGTGAGGATGTAGAATCTTCCTTAGATACCTATCACCAGTCATCGTTCCCTCCACATGAATCAATTCTGTGCGATCATTTAACATGATACCAGCCCAAAACATAGCACTTCCTCCTCTGAGGAGCAACACGGGGCGAGCATGGGCAGGCTGAGCAACTCTCGTTGGATCCCGCCACACACGTATTCGATGGCTATCTTGTACCAAAGAAATCTTTGTCTCGTCGGAAAAAAACACCGAATTCCAAAATTCTTCAGGCAAGGCCGCGTGTTCTTGAGCCCACTGTAGTTGGCGAACTCTGTGCTCAGGTTGTAGTCTGGGCACTCTTATTGGTCGGCGACACCTCAAACCTGTCGCAAGTATTCGTCTTCGTAATGTCGAGATCGATACTTGAACTTCCAACGCATGTCTCATATCTCTTTGGAGTGCTGGTATTGCCATGGTCGGGTTTCTTCGGATAGTTAAGTGGATATAGCGGTTCTGCCGCTGATTAGTAACACGGTTTCTACCGCTTCTAGGTCTATCACGAAGAGAATTGGTCTGGAGATACCGGTTCCATACACGAGACACATCACTTTGCCAAACGCCAACTCTGTTTGCCACGAACCTTTGAGAATGACCTTCTTCAACTAAAGCCACTATTCTTGCACGGTCAATCTCACTTATGACTTGACGATTCATGTTTGCACTTAAAATCGTAAAAATGCCTAGAATGTTAAAATGATCGCACTAAAAATGTTATTTTACAAAAAAACTAAGCATATGTATATTGCAAAAAATATGGAACATATTGAAATGGTAAACATTGATAAACAAGCCAACAAAAAATTGTTGGTGCAAAAAAATTCCTTCGCATCCGAAGAAGGTGATGCAAAACTTTTGAATCTATGTGTAGTTAAACGTAGTTAAACATAGTGTATTAAAAATCGGGGCGTGTATCCGTCCGAGGCAACTAACCGGCTTTTACTCTAGCAACGTGCTGATTTGATAAAAATATGCATTTGCTTGGTTGTATGGTGATTTTAAGAGGCGTAGGATGCATCCTATTTTTATAAATCGACTTTTCCAAATAACAAGCACATGAATAGTTTGAAACGATTATTGTTTACCATACAAAATAAGCTTTTTCCAATTTTTTTTGTAATTTTTCAGCGAATAATCCAAAGCTATATTCATTATTTATCAAATCGGCAAAACATGATTACGTAACGTGAAGCTGATTAAATCGTGATTTGAATACAGTGCAATGCTGCATTAATTGTGTTAACAATTATTGGATTTGATTAAATATTAGGTAATCATTCGATATTATACCTTAAAAATTATTTGCCAGCATATTCCGTAATAGAACGCAACTTTTTACAAACTGATATTAAAATTGTTATGCAAAAAATTGACAAATACAACGAATATCATGAACCGCGTTATTATGAATCACGTGTGCATTCGCATTTCTGTTGCCTTGACTACTGTATTTGGAATAAGATGATGTAACATACTTTGTTGGTTTTTGATAATCAGCACCAAAAAACACAATATCTCACCTAATTATTACATCATTCAAAATAGGATGCAGATGTACCTTTCGTAGCGGCAATGTGTCTTACGTCTTGTTCTAATGTCCCTCTGACAGTTCTCGTCAGATCTGTACTTTGTTGTTTACGATAAATTATTTTTTTTTATTGAAAATTAGTTGCATCCACCAAAAGGTTATTAGCGACTGAACAATACAGTAATTGCAACTTAAAAATTAAGTAAGTATTGAATAGATGAGGCTTTTACTTGATGTAGATCCATAGTAAGTTATGAAATCGAACAATTTTATTTTGTAAAATCTACATTGTAATTAAACATGAAGTGACGCGTTTCGCTAACAAAAGCTACTGATTTGAGTATTGCAAGGTAAAGGTTTTGGTGTCCAAGGTGGAGGGAGGATATTGCATTAGAAAATGTATCGGGGGCATTTAGATTCAGGCTTTTCAGCGTGAGTCGTGATCGTTCTGTTGGTGAATTTATCAGGTTGATCCCGGAAGGTTTGAGGATGAATGGGTCTTGTGCAATGGCTGCTGCATGTGCAAGAGTCAACTGCATCCGACGATAATGAAGAGGTGGTTCTCCGGACTCTACATATATACTTTGTTTTGGCGTAGTTCTGAAGGCTCCCGAAGAAATCCTTAGGGCGTTGTTATGAAGAACATCTAGGGGTTTCAAGACTGATCTGCTTGCAAAAGCGTAAGCTACCAAAGCGAAGTCAATTTTCGATCTGATTAATTATTATTATTATTTATGCGAAGTGAATATTAATTTTATTGCTATATTTATTTGAATAATACAAAAATATGCCTAAATTTAATACACGTGAAAACATCAGAATTTTGAGAGTTATCAAGTATTTTCAGTTAGAAAAAGATGCTGGCTGAATACGATATTGATGATTCCATTCATCAAATTTGAGGTTGGATTTATGTCAAAATAGCGAATAAAATAAGCGACATACCCAAAACCCGGATATACGTCACAAACAATGACGCAAACCAAGAAGGCTATCATATGAACTATACCTATGGTGTATTCAATATTATTAATCTTGTTATAAGCACAATGCCATTAACATTCGGTCCAACGAGTACATTGATCTGCTATTGGTACATGGTGAATGCGGAATGCACTCTTTGGCATCAAAATTTTGAGATGAAATTTTACGAATAAAAGATATGAGATTTCACTTGAAAATGCATAGGCACTGAAAAGGTATGGACTAACCATCATCATATTTTATAAAACAAAATATGTAACGGGTAACCTATACTTTACTCGAGTTCTATAGAGATTCGGTGTCAGCTTCAAACTTATATTTTGAAATTCCATACATAATACGTTTGTCAGAAATGTTCTATAAAGGTTGCTATATACAGTAAAACAACTTCAGGAAAACCGATATTTTCACAAAATTCTTATTGAAAATTCCGGCGCAGTATTGTGTTCAGAATTTCATCTAATAAATATAATAGGAGAGTTGTCTTTTGTATGTTGCATATAGCAGCATAGTTGACGCCTGTAAGCACATATCAAATGTCAAAATTAACTGTGTTTAGTTAACTCAACGTCAAAGTTTCAAACCGCTTGTTTGAAGCTAAACTGAATTTTCAAATTGAATTGAGCCAAGAAAATTTTCGTGCAATAGTTATCAACAGTTATCTCAACAAATTTAAACGTGGACGGCTTCATTTGTTCACCAGAAGTCATTTCTTTGATTCGAAAAAAAAACCCCATCGACGAATTATTCTCCACCAAGAAAATGCAAGCTCCAGCACAGCTAGAAAAATAATTTACAATTGTTGGTCCATTCTCCATACAGACTAACGAGTGCTTAACTCTTCCACAAACTAAAAGCTGTTTGACACGGTACTAATTTAAGAACTGAATATTTAGTGCGAGATTAGGTATATTGGAATAGCTATTTGTATTACTAGGGAGGAAAGTGCCACTTTTCCTCCCGCAGGATGAAAAAGGCACTTTACTCCCATGTGATACATATGATTTTTCCTCCTACCCACCTTTTTTTGAAAAAGTTTTAGCTTTATTTGGTTTGTATCCGGCATTTTGATGTTTTAGAAATGCAATCAACTTTGGATATTTAATATCGACATTGTCCTTTATTTGTATCATTGTGCGTAGCATTGAATATTTAGACCAAAGTGTTGAAGCTTTCAATGATTTTCCTTGTAGTGAAAAATATGCCAGTAAAACATTCTCTGAATATTTATGTATCTTGTTGTCTTCAGCCCATTGCTTATATTGTGCATTTTGTTTTTTATACCTGTCTTTAGATTTTTGTGGTAGTAAGGTGGTGTATTTGGAAATTCAAAATCACTTGAATCGCTCTCCATTTTTCAGAAATTCAACCAAGTTTAATGAATGTAGCGACTTTGCATCTCAAAAGTCAATCGCCGTGTTTACTGTCAGTGAGCCACAGCATACTATGCTTTTCTCATTCTGAACTCAAAAAACGTATATCTAAGATTCCTGAAGTTGAAATTTGTATGGAAGAACTACGTTGAAGTAACATTAATGTTGGATTTTTACCAAAAAACAGGATATACAGGATGTTCTAGAAATCATGGAAACAATATGAATATAATGAATTCACAGGTTTCATGGTTTACAACTTACTTGAAATGAGGGGGAGGAAAAATACTTTCCTCCCTAGGGAGAAAAAGTATGAGTTTCATCCCTGATTTGAGGGAGGAGAGTGTGTACTTTCTATAGGGCTGGGAGGAAAACAATAATATTGTTCACAAAAAGTTGACTGTATGATATAGTAAATGAATTTTTTAATGAATTTAGTACAAGCGCATACGCATAGTAACTTGAAAATAGGTCAATATTGATCAATATTGGTTTGGATGTATTAAGAAATAAAGATGGAAAAGAAAAATGTTTATTATTGGGAGGTGCGGTTGAATTTGTTTTTCAGTTCGGTTATGTTAACACAGGGTCGGAAAAGCTGCGGCTCTCAACATATCTTTCCTAGTGCGTTACTTCAAGCATGTTTATTTTTATAATCATTAGGTTCCACAGCATATAAACAAGGATATGATTTGTACAATTCAGTCAGCAATTTTACTTGCTCCTGGGACCATGACATATTCAAGTTCTCAACACAACTCAAAGGCACGCTACAAAATAAAAGCACTTTTATTTATATTTGATGCTAGCCGTATATAACCTTAAAATCCGATTTGGGCAACTACTGCGCATGTTTAGCATTATTGTATACAAGAAAATAAAACATGTTCCAATTTCTCGCATGCAAGTTGACTGAAAATGCGCGCGCAACCACTTGTATTCAATTTAGGCTGAAATATTGTACCGTGTCAAACGGCTTTAAGAATAGGTTGCGTGGTCAAAGGTTCAAGTTCCCAGGAGATGCAGTCGACACCTTCGAAAACTCTATTTTAAATGTACCAAAGAACCGATCGTAATGACTGCTGCTAGGATTGGTACCAAAGGATGCAAAAATACATAAAGGGTGTTTTAAAAGTACTCAAAGGAACTCACAATAATAGTGGAGAATTATTGTATCTAGGTAACTTTTGTTAATGATCCACCATTCTTCCAAAATACCCTACTTATTTACGAGTTACTCTGTATACATAACCGCAACTTCCAGTAAAAGTTATGAAACGTATACAGAACTTTACTCTTACATTGAATAGAGAAAATAGATACCTTGGCTTGAAAACTAGGGAAGAATAATTAGTATTAAAGGCTTCATTGGAGAGCGTATCGTTTTAAACGGTTGGAAAATGGCTCTATTTTTTCTAATCTTGATATCAAAGATCCTCTCCTTGGCTGACACTGATGACATGATAGCGATGGTATCGTCTAGCTTGAAGCTATGTTGTCACATAACCGAGATTAAGTGAATTTATCGTTTTCAACAAAGCTTCCTAATGAAACTCAAGCTGAGAAATATCCTCAAAGAGATGGGGACTCTTTTTGTTGCCCCATCTTAGATTATTACGTTTATATTATGGATCTCACCGGAAAGGGAGCTGATACTGATTATTTATAACTCTAAACTTTATCTTGAAATTAGAAGACCCATACAGGCTGTCCCCAAAATATTATGTCTTCGAAATAAAATGTATTAAGAATCTTGTGACTAACTAATATCAGTTTTTTATTAAAAGTGATGTGTGACTTTCAAATATGGTGAGGAATTTTTATAATGTTTTTCATTATGGAAAATATCACTTACCGTTTCTCCATTTTTCTGGAATTTAGCTAGCACGCGGTCCAGCCAAATCCATTGTTGGAGAGCGTCTTCGTCGCTTTCCCCTCGTTTCATTAGGTTTGTGTTTAATACGACAATTTGCAATTTGAGCATTTTTCTTTCGAATATGTAGTAACCACCTGAAAACAAAGAAAAGTGGTTAACGAAAAGTGTAATATCTAGATTTAAATGCTGAGTTGAGCGATGTAGCATTATTAACCAATTATTAATTATTGTATGACATAAACTGTAATCTAGCAAAACAAATGTTGAAACAGGTGTTGGTGAGGATGAAAATGTGCGTTGAATATGAATATAAAGGAATACACCAGTTTAGCAATATACAAACTTAATATAGAAGCGAACAAAAATAGATATGGAGAATGACGAGTCGGGGTATTCAAAATGTTGAAAATTGAAAAGCAGAGTGCACTTTAGAAGAAAGATAGACTGCATCCAAAGTAATAGTATTAAAACAGCTGCAGAGAAGATATGTGGAAAGAGATCACATGAAAAACATGAACATTGAGAACGATCTGGTGGTTAGGTTGAGTAAGGTTTGAGGTGAGTGGGTCTATAAGGCCCCCCATTGCGACTGGCAAGATACTATTGTGGCTCACACCTATTCAGATTTCACCAAACAAATTCATCTTTGGTCCGATCGAAACACGTGCGGCTCCCTCCATTGCAAGAGAGTCTGCCTTCTCGTTTCCTTCAATGCTAGAATGGCCAGGGATCCAAACCAGCAATACTTTATTGAGCTCTCCTGATAAGGAGAGTCTTTTTTGGCAGTCTAAAACCAATTTCGACATTATGCGGTGAGAGCTGAGTGCTTTCCAAGCCGCTTGGCTGTCCGAGAAAATTTTTATTGTTCTATGTATGAGATTGGCTTGCTCCACTCTCTCCACACACGAAACAATGGCGTAAACTTCCGCCTAAAATACGGTTGCAAAGGATCCTAGTAAGTTGAAATTTCTGTCCCAGGTCTGCGCCCATATACACCTGCACCAGAGCCCGAGGGTGTTTTTGAGCCGTCTGTGTACCAACAGCTGTCTGCTCTTAATAGTTCATCCTTACGGAGGACCCATTCATCTTTCTTTGGAATTAGGACGGTATAAGGCAGGTCGTAGTTTATTGTGGGGGGCATTATGTCAGAGGTCATAACCAGAATACTGTAACTTCCAGTGTCCACTAGCATTCTGCTTCGTTCTGTATAAGCCTGATTTGTGCATTTAGAAATATGCGCAATTTTGTGTTGTCCATCTAGCCTCTCTTCATAATAATATATGGAGAGGAGGTAGGTCCAGAAGGATTTCCATGGCTGCTGAAAGTGTGGAGCTGATAGCACCAGTAATTGCCAGACAAGCCTATCTCTCTAAACCAGAGAGCTTTGCTTGTGCCGTTCGCTGTAAAGCTTTTGGCCACCAGGCAATAGCTCCATACATGTGATCATTGGTCTAACGATCATCAAATATATCCAATAGATTTGTTTGGGTCCCAGGCCCCAAGATTTTCCACAGATCCTGCGACATGTCCACAACGATAGTCTGGCCTAGAGAAGGGACATTCCTTCGGAAATGATAAAATGGCTGGGACAGAAAGAAGAGCAATTGATTTGGATTCAGATTCAGAGAGACCGGAGAGGACAAAGAATACCCAGAGAATGGGAAAATAACTATAAAAATGGGACCAGACTGTTGGATAAACAATCCTCTCTTTAGGCGTTAATGCTCGACTGTATCGTACAAAAGTATTTGAAGACACTTTGGACTTTCATAGTATCCCGCATTTGACGTTCTAAACTTTGTTAAACAACAACAGGTTATAATGTATCAAGATATATTTTGTTATTCCAGCCCTAAGCTAAAAATATAAGAGGAGTTTCCATAGAAATCGGCTTTGGATCCTGTAAAAAAATTTATGACAATAAGAACAAAAGTTGGGTTCATATATGTCGGGATTTCTTTTTCATAAGCGTGCTTCCATCTGATACGAGATATCCCAATAGACGATAGCACTTGCATATAAAAAGGGGATTACGTGGCGAATAAACGTGTGGTCATTTTGTTTGAACTTATCTGCGATTTTTCCCAGCAAGAAACTAAATCCAGTATGAGGCGAAGGCGGTATATATACATGATTACATGGCATTAGCCGTAAGTACCGATATGAGGTTTTCTGGAAGATGAAATATTTTGTGCTTGCTCTAGTTTATAACGACTGGCTGCAGGGGTGTGTCTTAACGTTTTCTTGATTAAAATCGTAGTGATACAAAAAAATCCAGGCTATGGCAACTATGAAATATTACAAGAAGCAAAATATGTTGCTAATAACTAGTTACTGTGATTAAATTTTGCGACGAGATTTTGGCTCTATTAGTTTATCATAAATTGCTACTGCAGATACCACTGGCAGTGGTGTCAATGATACATCGATTATACAGTCCGTCCAATCATAGCCGTCGATCCTTGGCGTTCCAGCCTTCAGACTTCCTCTGCTCTTGGATGCTTTGTTTAAATGGAAAAGCTAACCTTTTTTGTTGATCTTTTCACTAAATGCTTCTTTGGGAGCTGAAATGTCTTGTAGCGTATACCTCCAATATTATGTAAGCTGGTAAGGATTAACCAGAATTTTGTATTAAAACATGACATCTACTGAACAATATTAAAAACTTTGCACATACTGTCCATTTTATGAAAATTTGAAAAATGCTGGTGAAAGGTGTTAAAAATCATCCAAAAGAATTTTAAATCACGATTCGGCATTTGATTCAGTAGGTAAACCTATGAGTTTGGTCCTAACTTTTTTCCTATGACTCCAGATTACCTTCGGAGCTGGATCTTTGAATTGATCAGGCTCTAGGTAGACCTGTGCTAAGTATTTTGGGTGTTGGCGAACAATTCTCTTGCTGCTTTCGTTTGTATTCCATTATATCATAGGAAGTATGCCAAATTGGCTACTTAGTCATCACGTTCACTCAAATCTTGATCAATGTCCATGCTCCAACAAAAATCCTAACTTTTACATTTTGTAGTTATGCCCCTGTCATATTTATGACTGGTAAAGGCAAATAAAGGGTTTTCGTGATCCATGAAAAACATCGTAAATATCTCGAAATGAGACGAAATGACGTTCCGTTCTAAATGATTTGAATTTATTTTATGTTGATTTGAATTTGAGATCGGACATATAGGTAGCAGTTAACCCTAGAATACTAATATGGTTTTTTATACGCTATTTCTAATGTGTCGTGAATTTTATAACTTTCTGCAAAAATGGAGAAAAAACACTATAGTTAGCTTGAAATTTTTATTATGCAAAAATTAACATTTATTCATTGGTCTTTTCGATAAATTTTTTTGACAAAAAACCAATTGTTCTGAGAACACCACTTTTCCCGATGTTTGCCACAATTTGAGTGCTCGATTCAGTGCTTGCAATCTGGACAGTACGTGGTAGTCTTGCGCCTCAATCGGCAATGACAATAAAAGCAAAGTGAACGTCTGCTTGTCATGCGCAAAGTGAACGTCTGCCTTTCATTTTAAGGGTAGTGACGTGCTGGTCAACCATTTTCATGATTTATAATAGTTAACGTATAACCGCCGCTTAAAAAAGTTTCACTCTAATGCATCAAAACACATACAGTGTGGAAACCACTTATGGAATAAAATTCCTTATGTCATTATTTTAGGAAATTATAAGAAATAAATTCAAATGTATAGGGTGATTCACGCAAGTATGCCATAGTCGGTGTTGTTTTTTTTTTAATGAAACATTCTGTATATTTGCATATTTTTGAAATCCTCTTAATGAACCGATTCCCACAAACTAAATAATGTATGGTCAATTATGAATTATAAAGGGTGAAATTTT
>CAJUYI010006476.1:0-13675 GCA_910591695.1 Galerucella pusilla
GTCGATAAGACATGAATTCCCCTGCTGTTTCACCTAAAACTCGTTCCCGTCCTGCAGCGTCGAGACCATACTACCTTCTACAACAGCGTTCTACCGACAACTAAAATTGTTCGCTAGTCCAAGACATAAAACGTCCGTATTTGATAGACTACAGCAGGATAGAATGCGGCTATAGTCGAAACACACACACCGGTCTAAAGATACAAGAATACTGCTGCGCGCGCCCGAAATTAGATTTCCTACCAATTTCAGTGTAAAGGCTTCCGTACTGTGTTGCCGGATCTATTTAAATTTACAAAGTTATTGAAAAAAATTAAATTTTTTCATAATAGTATGTTGAATGTTCTTAATAAATAACAATAAATGGAATCAAGCAATAGACCATTCCAAAATACCTGACTGACAGATCGGCCATATTGTTCTGAAGGACAACATATTTTTAAATTGGGCAATTCGTTCTTTCATTCATACGTTTGGGTTGGGCACAACAGCCCAGGCACTTGAACTGAATCTTTGTACCATTACCCATGTTTATCTGGAGGAATCTTCAGTAGTTTTGATGGTTGAGTTATTTCCACTCCAAAGTGCTTCCGCCTGAGTCCCTGTAAGTTCTCATCGTAGAGTTCACACTTTTTGCACATAGATTCACTAACCTTGCCCAGATGCTTCCTCAGGATACAGTGTCCAGTCACCAGTGTCGCTATTCTTGAAATTTCCTGAAAATTTTACTCCCCACGGGAATGTTGACGTTTCTATTCCCACAAAATTTCACTCGATTCCAAAAAGCAGCATTCTTGAAATCAGCGAATAGAAATGAGTGAGGGAAAAATGGAAACAGTGTTGTCTAAGTTCTCAAAATTGTACTACCAATCAAAACGTACAAAATTTTGACAGTATAAGTAAACTGTGTTGTTTTTGCCATGAATTTTAACCAAATAAGATATTTTCAACTTCAACCTAACCTTTTTTTTTCGCGGCAATTTAAGTACGGTTTTTGATTTTGTATCCATTAACAAATGAGTTACTTTCTACTTGATAAACTCTAGGATTTTTTGCTCACGCGAAATATAACTGTGGTATACACACATATAATATGGTTTTAAATGAAACTAACTGTTTCTAAATGACTCCACAATATATTTGTAAAAATGTGTAAATTGCAAGTAAATTATTGACAATTGTTTCGATATAAATATCATCGTCAGAATGACAGAAGTTACTTTTGACATTTAGAAACAGTTAGTTTCATTTAAAACCATATGATGAGTAGATTCCACGAAGTGAGGGTTTATACAGTTAACTCAACACATATAATATGCTATGACCTATGTCTGTATAGTATAGTGAGAGCTTAGGTGATCCTACCAAAAGCAAAAACAAAGTTTCACCGTATTTACCTTAGTTTGTATGGTCAAGGATGATGTCCTTGTCGGAGCCTCCATACATTTCAATAACATCCTCAACAAGAGGTTTTTGTTGATCTAAAAATTTGTATACATTTTCTAGTAGGAAGTTGAAACGGATTTGTCTGAGGAAGAACATCTCTTCCAATATTCATTTCTCCCCAAGCCTCCTCAAAGTCAGCAATCATGACATCATGCCAATGCAAAAGTTGGTTCAATTCATCCATAAAGCATTAATTTTCCGAAAAACAGTTAAAAAGTCTACAAAAACCAAGAAAAAAATATCCTTATATTGACAAAAAACAGCTTCTTTCTAGGTCCATTTATACCAGCCCCAGTGCCATGGAAGGCTGTAGTTGCTTATACAGAGTATTTAAAAAGCTTTGACCACTTGGTCCTGAAAATCTTAATGCCCCGTATACTTTAAATAGCACAATTTGAAATTAATCTGCTACAGCCATACGTCTGTGATGGTCTTCTAGTATCATAATTCAGTAGACCTGCTTCCATATCTAGAAATCACATACAGAGAGAGCCTAAAGTCGAATCCATCGGTTTACCAATTTCTTTGAATGGATCGCCCTGTATTTTATTTAAAACACAAGCTCTAAATTAATATTTTTTGTTATGACCAAACGTTGCCATAGTCATCACCTATAACCTTCCAAAATGCTGGAGAAAGTGAAATGGGAAAAAACAAGTAGGATGAACAGGGACATTCTCTGCACGCTAAGGTAACCGTCATAGACATAACAAAAAATGCAACGGATAAGGGTACTTGCTACAAAAGGACAAACAGAAGGAGCCAAATCTAAATCATGCTATGTTCATACAACCATTAATACAGATCAAAAATATTACAATATTATACTTTTCCTTTAGTGCGTTTGAGGAATATTTCTTATGATAGGATTCCGTGAGCTTATGCACAAGAGACGAGTTATAGTTTGTCTCAAAGTATATCGTCTTCGCTTTTGCCGGCAATCATAAAATTAATGGACAAATTGCAATAAATCATATGGCCAATGGGGGCTGTAGAAAAGATCGCCAATTGTGGACTATTTAAAATTATTTTGAAAAGTATCAAATTCATTCATATTCCCTCATAAATGAGACATTATTAAATACTATTAAGTTATATAAACTATAACCAGGCCCTCTTTAAGAAAAATAGAAAGAATCCATGCAGCTACAGCAATTATTTACAGCAATCGCCAGTCTTTCCAAAGTATGCGATTTTCAATGAGAAAACGTTGCAAATTATGTATAATATGTAAATGGACAAAATTTTGAACATCTCTTGTAATTTGTTGGCTAATTAATTCTTTTATTAATAAAATCACAAGTTTGGACAAATATTTTCAACAATCTTCTCCGAATGTTTTAGATGCATTGCTGTTTCATAAATAGTTCCAACCATAAGTACTTGGTAGTTTTTGAAAAAAATACAAGACATTTTTTTTTAGTATTAATTATTGAAAAGTGATCTTGCAGACTTCATGAAATCATTAAATATCTTGAAAACTATATCTAAAGGTTATTTGTTTTTCACGTGAAAACCATTGAGGAATACAAAATTGAATAAAAATTGCTTCAAAAATCAGTTGCGTAAAAAATGGGAGGGGAAATGTAACATTCTTCCAAATGTACACCACTGGATCAAAAATTGAAAAAGATTTCTCCATCAAAACATGCCCTTTTATATTTAAAAACAACCTGCCAAATTTCAAATCAATTTATTCAAATATTTTAAAGTTATCGAATTAAAACATTTAATTTTTCAAAACTTTAACACTCTGTATTTCGAAAAGTAAATGTGCTGGACTTCTTAATCCCTATATAATTTTGTCCAATTTTACGAGAGGAATCTACATTAGGGTGGAACGAAAATTAAGGAAATCAAAAAAAACTTTGCTATTGTTACGTCATAGTTAAAAAAACATGCTTCTAACTATTAGAAACAAGTGTACAAAAGAGAAAGATAGAATCTTCATTTCTTGAGGTTCCTCAGAGGGACGCCATAATGAAAATTGGGGAAATCAATATTTTTTTTGATAAAGTTATGTCATAGTTGAAAAAACATGCTCCTTATTATTAGAAACCAGTGTACAAAAGATAAAGATAAAATCTTTATTTCTTGAGGTTCCTCGGAGGGACGCCATAATTGAAAAAATGTGAACTTTCTTCTCCTAACCTGTTTTTATCGATTTTTATTTTATTTTCATATCATACATTTAAATATATATTGCTTAAGGTTTCAATAAATTACCTAGTTAATTTCAAAGCAGAATCTAAAAATTTGGAGGCTCCTCAAATGCAGCAAAGTAGAAAAAAACGCAGGTTTTGTTCAAATTATATTTTTATTCAACAAAGACAACACATTTTCAAGGCAGTTGAAAGGAAACTGATTAGTGTTTGTTCCTTTCTTTCGTCAAAGAATAATCCTATAATGAGAGGTTTTTCCGTAGTTTTGGCCATACACAAAGTACTCTTTGTGCTGTTCGGGATCTTCTAATTTTCATGCTATCTATAATCATTGTGGCATTTTCCTTTGATATCACACCCGTATCTTCCGAAACAGCAATAACCATTATGGCTGCTGCACGATCTGACACACCAGTTCTATCAGAGGCAAGTGCCACAGATGTCAATTTCACCCTCATTATTTGTTATAAGTTCCTGTTTTTTTGGTCTAATTCCGTCCTAAAAATGAAACAAAAACCATTTTATTTTCATTACCTCTTAAATTAGGTTAAATCCATTTGAATTGAGAAAAAAGATGAAGTGAACAACCTAATCTCAAGACATCATCTGAACCCCGATCAGAGCTTCCATCAGAATTCGTATTATCCTGTTTTTGGCTAGAGGCAGATGCTACCAATGATAATTTGCGATTAATTTTTAGTAACGTCGTTTTTGATTCATTTTCACCTGATCAAAAGCAGTATGAAAAAAAAGTGCAAATTATAGTTTGAGTAAACTTACGTAATGACAGAGATTTAGCAAAACTACTAGCAGATTCAACCTCTTCCTCTTTTTTACTACTGGAGTACTGGAGTAGCAGCTTGGATATTTTTCTTTTCTGTTTTCATTTATTGTAATAGGTATTCTTACTAAATTCTATATCGACTGTTCCTATAGCCATGTCTCTTCTATTTCTTTGATCGGCTAGGAAGTTTTGTTCTTTTTTAGACACTTTTTTTGATTTTTCATACTCACAGGTTTGATCCATACATTTGCAAGCAGCTATATCACATAGCTTAGAAGCTTATTCTTCAAATGCCTCCAACTTTCTTGGATCGTTTCAGTTTTTCAAATTTCTCTGATTAGGTTTGTAACGTTGATGAAACTTCTTCATTTTGCTCCTTATTCGATTTTCAGACACTACTGGAATTGAAGCTTCAAGCCAAATTTCTTCGACTTTTGGAACAACTTGATTAAGAATCTCACAAACAGAGGGATCTTTTCCTGCATATTGTTGCATCAAATCATGTTGTACGAACAAATAATAACACATAATGTCACTAAACGTTGGCAAAGCTCTTCCACGTAATGGATTCAATGTCCAAAAATAATACACTTGTCTTGACTTCTACTTGCCATTATTATTATCTTGCTCACCAGAGGACATATTAGTATTTAACAAAATTTAATATGCTTGAGGAACCATAAGACATGTTGATATGAAAAAAATATTTTAGGGAGCTATTTTGCGAAACAAAATGTATCGATTATACGTTGTGATAGCTTTGCAATAATACTTTTTAATGACATATATATTGTAGCAAATTTAGAGAAAATCGATAGATTTCTTGAATTCCAAGGACTCCGAGGAACCTCAGGATATTAAAATATGTCAGGCAACTTTTGACATTATTTTTTGTTCACTCATTCGCATATTTTAACCCCTATGGAACACTACTTGTTAGGAGAAAATTTTTTCGTTCCACCCTAATCTACATGCAAACGTTGTAAGTGTCATTTGAAAAGACCCTGTATGAATTGTCTATTATCGTGTATTTTAAATTTATAATGCTCTATTTTATTTCATTAAAAATGTCGAAATAAAATTTTGAAATGACATCATCCATGAATCGTTAAAGATTCTTTAGTATTATTCAAAACAGTTTGTACTTTTTGAAAGCCAATTCGATTGAAAATTAAGTTTTTGTAAAAAAAATTATGTTTTTTTTAAATTTATGTTGTATGATTTAACTTATAATTTATAATTAGATTTGATTTAAATTAAAAATTGAGGAGAAAAATAAATACCCCATTTTTGTTGTCTATTTGTGTACTTTGTGAGATCCTTATAGAGTTTTGAAAAACCATATACAGTGTGAAATTTTTTATATTAACAAAACGAACGAATTGATCGCTAAAATTAAACTACGATTTAAAACTCATGACAAAAAAAATATCAATCAAAGTTCACAACTTCCCTGTATATTATAAAAATATGGGAGCAGGCACTTTTTAAGGAATATTTGACATTTCCCATACAAGTAGGAGTATGTACCGGGTGGTCCAATAAGCCGATCTCTCGGCTATATATCAGAAACTATTCATGTTATGACTTTTGGAGAAAAAATTAATTTTTTTCATTCGAAAGTACCCTCTACCTATGACAATTAAAACTAAAAGCCATTGTTTTATAGTAGATGTAATTAATTCATCTACACTCTTTCTATTGACACTAATTTCGTTAAAATCGGTTGATTTAAACCAAAGTTATAGGTATTTATCCACAAACACTTTCCCACTCTCCCCCACCCATTATTTGGAAAAATAGAATGAAAAGTACTTGAACAAATTTGTGCGAAATTTAGGCCTTTTTTTAGTTTACTTATTTAACACTGGGTATAATTGGGCATATTTCACAAAAAACTGGTTTTTAAATTTTTCTTTACAGGTTACGCCCTCTAGCGGTTAACGTAGAAACTTGAAAGTAATTTCCAGCAATTTCTCTTGTCACTTTTCCTACGGACTTTTTTCTCCCAAAGTTATAACTTGAATAGTTTCTGATATATAGCCGAGAGATCCTATACAAAACAGAAAACAAAGATTTATTCAAGAGAATTTATAAATAATAACTTATAAAAGGTATTCGAGATGTCCACCATTATTGTAAATGCATAATTGATAACACCTTCTTATATTATTTATAATAACATTGCAGATGACTTAATTATTTTCATTTAGTTTGTTAATTTCAAGTTGAATCCTTGCTTTAATCACTTGTATATTATTATTATCAATAAAATCTTTCACCTCTCTGTAAACCATTTTAATTACTTTATCTTAAAAATTTTTAATTATCAAACATTTTAGTTGTCATTTTTATAGATTACTTTAATTATCTTTTTCATATTTACAGTAATTACTAAAACTCGGATTTTCAACATTTCATAACTCCAAAACGGTACAAAGTAAGAGTAACATATTATATATTTTTGAAACCAGAAAAAAAAGTCCATTCCAAAAATGTGAAAATATTCAGGGTGTCCCATTTAAAAAAGAACTATTATTTTTTGTATACCCTTAAATTTGCACGCTACTGAACTTTTGATGGAATATTAAGAAAATTCAGCTGTAACCAAACAACTTTTATACGATACTTTTTTTTCTAAAAGTAATAATATTGATGATAGGGTAATTTATAATGAATATTACCTGTATTGTTATAAAAATTGGAAATCTCGTTTCGAATATCGGCAACACTGTTGAATATCGTCTTGCTGAAAGCTCCCGTACCCAAGCTGAAACTACGAGCTTTAGTAGTGTTCAAGATGGCGTACAGGGGTAAAAAGCTCACTCCCGCTGAAGATCGACAAAGCTATATTTCGCGAATGGTATGTTTTTTTTTGAAAGTTTACCCAACATTTCTTTGTGATGTTTTAAAATTGTTTTTTTGATGGTTTGATGTTTTGGTGTGTGTATTTTTTTATATGAAATTCTATTGGAATTATTGATTCAGTGTATAAGTATCGTGCGAGTTATATGTCGAGGTTCAACAGTTGGGGAGTTGGGGGGGACCGTTGTTAGGGTAGTTTTTGATTTAATTATATTTTGTTTTTACTGTTCGTCTTTTTTTTTCAAATTTTTGCTTTGTAACGTTCGGTTTATTGAAAATTATGACTGAAGTTGCAACTAAGGAGTTTTTTAATTAACAAGACCGGACAAATTTTTTTAAATATTTTTCAATTAAGGAGATTTTTTTGAAAAATTACATCTTACATTTTTAGGGGAAGTTTAAATTGAATTAATAATGCACTTTTTAGTTATGAATCATTTAATATATTCTATTTGCGTTGTGTAAAAAATAATAGTCCGGTCAAATTAGACTTTTAAAGTAAAGTAATTCGCATGGTTCTGAAAATTGGTACGAATGATAGAAACGCCATTATAAAAATGTAATGTTAAAAAGTTTTCATTGATGCCAAATGTCAAAAAAAAAACTTATTGATAGACAAAGTTTGCAAATATAGTATTTTGTCATTTTTAAGTCAAATGGTAATTGACAGGAAAAGTCCTCCATAATATGCACCATAGGCGTGCGCAGACTTTTTTATTAAGTGGGGGCAGATATCAAATCGGAAAATTTGATGAAAAAACATTTTAAAAATAAAAATCCTATCATTGAAAAAACGTTAAAATTTAAAAATTATAAAAGGTTTTTAATAGATGGACTACTCTGCCCTCCCTGTAGGCACGCCTATGATATGCACACGTTCCCACGCAACCTATGAGCCTGTGAGGTAGTGTAATTGGCTTAGTTTCTTCTGTAGACCTACTCGTACTACACAATCTGTTGTGGTCATGTTACATTAATTACTATTGTTGTAAATAAAATGAGCAAATATGAAAGTGATGAAAATTATGGATGATTGGAGAAAACTATACATCTGACTGATACATTTTATGTAAAGGAACTTTGAGTATAATAATACAGAGTGGCCCAAAAGTCTGGAAACGTCCAATTATTTCGTGAATTGTTAGTCCCAATCGTACTAAATTTGGGATACACCTATTTTAAGATACGGAGATTGCATATTTGATATTTACAATGTTGCCAGATTCACCGTTTATCTTGTATTATTAGTAACTGAGCTGGAGCTCCAGCTGGCTGAGATCATATCTGATTAAAATTGTCTCTAAACAAGTTTCTCAGTGTAGGTACAATTTAATTTCTAAGTAGAAGTTCATATTTATTTGACGTTAAATTTTCTCCGATAAAGAATGGCCCAATCAACAAAATCACAGCATTCTACATTTAAACATTTAAATTTCTTGAAATCTACATATTTTGCACTGTTTTATGTATTTGCGACCTTCTATTCTAAATAAAATCGTAATTGTTACATAGGGTTGAGCTCGTATTGAATAGAAGATTCCTATAATGACTGAATATACCGGGTTATAAATTTGAAAAAACCAAAGCTACTAATAATATAAAGGAAACAGCAAATCTGGCAACATTGCAAATATCAAATCTGGAATCTACGTATCCCAAAAAAGGTGTACCCCAAGTTTTTTACAATTAGGACAAGCTATTTACGAGATAATTGACCGTTTCCAGACTTTTGGGCCACTCATATCCTCCAGGCTGGTTTGTATACAGGGTGATTCATAAGTAATGGGCCAAATTGTAAATCTACGTTCAGAAGGCCAAAATAATAATATTTTCATTAACAATAATGGGTCTTAGTCTGCTCCTTACTGAGGTACAGGATGTTAAAGAGAAAAAATAAAATAGATTTTCGTTAATAGATCAGCTACTTTTCTACATAATGGCTTGAAAATTGGGTATGAACTAGTTTTTGTAAGGGTAAACAAGAATGTGGTAGAGGATTTGAGTTAACTCGTATATGTCGCAACATGCGCCATATGAATTAGATGAAATCAGCTACAAATTTTTTATCGCTCATTATTTTACAACTCACTTATTCAATTTGGATAGCCCCATCATTTCTGTAGAAAAAAGCTATACTTCTTTGATCTTCAATTACCAATTGTACTTTTCACAACTGTAGTTTTAAATAAAAATGAAGACTATTTGATTAAAATTGATACAGTTTGTATTGAAAATTATTAAACATCAGATTGGCAATCAATTTTTTGAAAGCTACAAAGTAAAAAATTATCTTATCGAATACTCCTCGGGTCTTGATAAATACTCAAAATTGTTTCGTAGAGAATCCTGCAAGCGTGTTGCTCAAAGATATTATCAAGCAAACGCTTTAAGCATTCTCTATGACAAAATTATTTCGGTATTATCAAGACCCTAGGGGTATTACTACTGATAATATAACGCTTAATAATAGTTATTTATGATACAAGTGCGTGAAAGGCGACAAGTTGCGAAACGTTACGCTCGTGCTTTGCGTTTTCGCAACTCGTGCGCAAAAGTACTTCAAGCACAAGTGTCATACAAAACTTTATCTACGACCACATGAAGAAAAAATAAAAAAAATTTGAAGGGGTTAAAAAACATAAAAATAAATTTTCTATAAACAAATATATACACAACGAATTCTAATTATTTAAATTCATATTTACAGTAAAATGAGGATAATTATTTAAATTACTAATTATAACATTGGGTAATTTGTCTTTTTTTAAAGTAACAAATATTTTTTACTATGTCTGACACTTCTGTCAAATTTAATGACAACAAAAAAGTTTATACACCAAAGGACTAAATTCAAGGCAAAGTTCCATATAAAAAGCGTTGTTCATTTACGCACGCTTTTTAACGTATGTATAATGCATGATTTCACACAATTTTTTTTTGGTTCGTAAGTGCCTAATTTTAAAGGTGGTCGTAAATAAATACCTTTTTCTACTCCCGTCACTAAAACCGCACCTAAAACACGGGTTTGACATTCGCAAAACGTCACTTTGTGGAAAGTCACATCTCGTTTATCTTTTGTTTCCTAAACGTCGCATCAAGTGTATCTTCTGTAATTTATATTTAATATTCCGTCATAATTTTATAGTTCTGATTCATTTCATTTTTCAATGACACGTCAGTCATTGTCTGTCATATTATGTATTAAAATAATATAATATAACCATGTTTTTTCCTGAGTGCGTAGAAAAAATATAGTAAGCACCTAGTGTCAAAAACATCTTTATTTACTCGTTCTGATTCGTTCCACTCGTGACTAAAGTAACGTTTTTAACACTTGGTATTTAATATACTATTTTATGTTCATTTATTCGAATATTCAATGGTCCACATGTTTCACCTAAATAATATTTGTCGTATTCACAGTATAAAAAATGCAGTTTTTTGAAGATTTTTCTTCATTATTTGGTTTGGTTATCGTTAGTTTAGATCTAAACTAATTGTTAGATTTGGTAAATATTTAAAATCACCACTTTTCCCAAAAAGTCGCCTAATTTTTTTATCAATGAAAAGTGATCCCACATTTTATTTCAGGGAGGGGGAAGGCAAAAAAACCAAAAAAATTATTTCCTTCCCCTTTTTGGAAAGCTTCATGTGCAATGCAAATTATTTTATATTTTTTCGACAAGGGGAAGGGAATAAATATGTATTTATATAGATAGACCTATATCAAATAATTTGATACTTTTTTCGAGAAGGGGAAGGAAATAAATATCTTTTCATTTTTTTGTTTTTTTTGCCTTCCCCCCCCCGAAATAAAATGTGGAACCACTTTTTATTGGTAAAGAAAATTAGGCCACTTTATGGGAAAAGTAGTGATTGTAAATAAGTATTTACCTTAGATTTAAAGCTAGTTCGAATAGTGAATTTTATCGATTATCAATTTTCTTGACTCTTTCTGAAAAATCCTTGACACATGGTATTGTTAATTTTTAAAAATTATACAAGTTGAATTATGATTATTGGTTATTAGCAATTAGCTCCATATTCCTAATTTCTTTGTTTATAAATTCTGTCCCGTAGTTATTGTTATTTAAAACTGACTGGTAAAAAATTTTTTTTTATTAATTTATTATCAATAAAACAATAGCTACTTGTGTATCAAGAGCAGAAAGTAGTACTATGGCAATCGAGACAGAAATACTACCAAAAGACTTTCTGCTCGAAACACACAAGATTTTTTCTACGATCACACCAAAATAAAATTAATTGCCATTTCCAGATTGCAGTTTCATGAACCTATGTACGTAGGCAACACTTATTACATTAATGTCAGATATTTCTTAGATTTCCCTATTTCTCATTAAATTATTACGGAAAATACTGTTGGATGCTTTTACATATTAGAAAATCAACTAAAATATTTTATTCTACAGTGTATATTAAAATTATTACTAGCTCTCTTTTATATCTATGAATAAAATTAGGCGTGCGCCAAAGTTACTTTCTGCTTGAGAGCGCCAATAATGTCAAATTTTTGACAGCTCACGGAAAAAAATCAACATTGCGGTTAGATTTGAGTGTGCAAAGGCCTACTTTGGGTAGTGATCGTAGGAAAATGATTTTGTCATAAGAAAGACTTGATCATAATTCAAAAACACTTTGTATATTCAACTCATTTTTCACAACCAATAACACCTCGACAACGGCATTTAACAGTAAATCACTTTTTTGAATTCCAACTGGACTGTTTAAAAAAAACTATTAATTATTTTTCGATAAAAAATATCCTCACATATTTAATATTTCGTTACAGAGAGAAAGGAAACAAAAGAAATTGTACTCGGAAGACTGGGCCGTGGGTGAGGAAGACATCGAAGGTCATCGGACGTTTAATTTGCAGGAAAAACTCGAGGATCCCTCTTTCGCCTCACACAATATTGTCAAAGAAATGCACGGTAGCGAATTGAACGTGGCCTATTTCCAAAGGCACGGCTTCAACACGCCGTTACTTTTTAAAGAAAAGACTGGATTGGGTGAGTTTTCATTGAATTTTCCAGTTTTTAAGTGAAAAATTGCAACAATGCCAACAATTATATAAATATAGAGAATATCAGTGTTTGGTGAAATAAATACAAGGTACGATTTACTTAATTGTTGTCAATATAAATTCTCATAAAATCTCAGAACTTCTGGATTGATGATATCTACCTTGTACTGATGAGGCGCAAATACGCCGAAACCGATCTACAAGTGATGTTGTCCCTTCTAATTGCCAACCATAAAGGTTGGTTATATCGTGCAGATATCCCAACCCCGTTTAACTTGGAAGTGTAATTCAATATCTGTCGTGGCATGTAGTCAGAGAAAAAAAAGTCCACTAATCCGCACCTATTTTAGTGTGGAAAAGTGAATTTGTGAATTTTTTGGGGAGTATACTGACATTTGAATATTTAAAATGTACAGGGTGGTCCGTAAGTATCTAATGGTCCAAAGTGAAATGGAAGATTCTTGGCCTAAAAATATAACAATCTGACGCAACTTCCTTTGATAAAATATTGATGATAAGAAAGGTACAGGGTGGCAAAGTTGAAATGTCAAAAATGTTTTTTCTCGGTAAATTGGAAGATTTTGGATATACAAACGTGATAATTTGAAGATAGGGGTCTTCGGACCTGGGAAATCATAATATTTTATACATTTCGTTGTATTTTCTAGAGTGCGCTACAAAGGCCATGTTGTTGGTGTAACTAATATATCAATAACATTGATAATTTGTGATACTAAGTATTGCTCTTTTAGTTACCCGAACAACATAACTTTTGTGGCGCCATCTAGAAAATTCATCGAAATGGATAACATATTATGGTTTCCCAGGCACCAAAACCCCTATCTTCAAATGTTCACGTTTGTATATCAAAAACCTTTCAATTTACTGAGAAAAAACTTTTTGACATTTCAACTTTTCCACCCTGTATCCTTTTTATCATCAATATCTTATTGAAGGAAGTTGCGTTAGATTGTAATTTTTTTAGGCAAACAATCTTCCATTCCACTTTGGTCCATTACTTACCTACCACCCAGTATATTTTCAGTTTACCAAATGACTGAAAAATTAAGAAATTTATTAGTATTTTGATCTAATTTTTAATAAAAAGTAACGTACTTTTCAATAATTTTTCAATGTCCCTGGTATAAAGCCTCATCAAATAAATGTCAAAGAATAATAATTAATTTGTTGATATGTATTTAATAATAAATGTTTCTCTATGCTAACTTTTGGGTTTTTTCCGCATGCTAGTAGAAAAAATAATGTACCTAGCATGTGCGTAAAGTGAATTTTCAGCACGATATTACTGGCCGAACTCAGCTGGCAACACTATTTTTAAAACTTTTTAGAAAATACGACAATTATTTTATT
>CAJUYI010006477.1:0-13675 GCA_910591695.1 Galerucella pusilla
GTAGCGATTTTTAGAGTCATCCATCTTTTCTCAATTCTGCTAAACCTGCTAATTTTGATTCAACGACAGAACTCAATTTCACGCGATATGTCTGCCTTAAGTATCTTCAAACCAAAATATTTTATGTTATACTATTCCTCAGTGAACATGAAATTTGTCATCAATGACAGTAAATGCATCATCGGGCAATCCAATATAGTGTCCCAGGGCAAACAAAAATATGGTTTTGGTTTTTTGGTATACACAAGACACAAGAGTATTTATTTTGGAGAGAGGTGATCTCATTTGGCTTAAGTATTGTCTTATTTTAACGCCTTACAAAGTTTTTGAAAAATAGTTTCTTGAAACCACTGACTGTTCACTCAATAACTAACAACTACTTCCTGGGATGTATGCCCCAACAGACAGTGGTATTATCCACGAGATTCAACAAACTGTTCTGGTTCGTAATAAGAAGGGACAACATAACTTGTAGACCGGCTTAGCGGTTTTGCGTCTCATCAGTACACGGTAGATACACATAGGTTCAAAGGTTTTGCATCACCCTAAATCTCCAAAAAAAAAAGTGTTCATTATATATGGATCAGAGATTAATCAAATAGTTAGTTTCAATAAAAAAAACGTGTATATTTGTCAAAAATTTTATTATCCAATAAAAAACTTGCTTTAAACATAAGAAGTTTTCTTAGAAATTGAATAAATTAAATACAAATTGATGATTCTTTTCAAAGAAAAGGTTAAGTGAGAACCTGCATGAGAACTTTTAATAAAGAGTATTTCCACCTGTAGAATTTATGCAAGCTTGAAGTCGCCTGCCCATGCTGTTTACCAAATTATTGAGGAAATTGAGGAATATTCCGCCATTCTTCTTGGGCCGCATGAACAAGCTCTTGTACACTCCTGGGTGGATTTCTGCGTGCTGCCACTGCCCTGGCAAGCATATTCCAAGCATGTTCTATGGAATTTATGTCAGGAGATAGGGCAGGCCAGCTCAAACGATTGATCCCTTCAGTTCCAAGATACTCATTTACAGCTCTGGTCCGATGAGGTCGGGCGTTATCGTCCATAAAAACGAAGGAATTGTCAACAGCTGCGCTTCATAGACTCACGTGAGGATGTGGAATCTCTCTGAGATACCTATCACCAGTCATAGTTCCCTCCACATGAATTAATTCTCTGCGATCATTTAACATGATACCAGCCCAAAACATAGCACTTCCTACTCTGAAGGGCGGCACGGGGCGAGCATGGGCAAGCACACGTATTCGATGGCAATCTTGTACCAAACAAATCCTGGGAAAAAACACCGAATTCCAAAATTCTTCAGGCAATGCCGCGTGTTCTTGAGCCCACTGTAGTCGGCGAACTCTGTGCTCAAGTTGTAGTCTGGGCACTCTTATTGGTCGGCGACACCCCAAACCTGTCACAAGTATTCGTCTTCGTAATGTCGAGATCGATACTTGAACTCCCAACGCATGTCTCATATCTCTTTGAGTGCTAGTATTGCCATGGTTGGGTTTCTTCGGATAGTTAAGTGGATATAGCGGTTCTGCCGCTGATTAGTAACACGCCTTCTACTGCTTCTAGGTCTGTCACGAAGAGAATTGGTCTGGAGATACCGGTTCCATACACGAGACACATCACTTTGCCAAACGCCAACTCTGTTTGCCACGAACCTTTGAGAATGACCTTCTTTAACTAAAGCCACTATTTTTGCACGGTCAATCTCACTTATGACTTGACGATTCATGTTTGCACTTAAAATCGTAAAAATCAAATGCCTTGAATGTTGAAATGATCGCACTAAAAATGTTATCTTACAAAAAAAAACTGTAAACATCTGTATATTGCAAGAAATATGGAACATATTGGAATGGTAAACATTGATAAACAAGCCAACAAAAAATTGTTAGCGCAAAAAAATTCTTTCGTATCCGAAGAAGGTGATGCAAAACTTTTGAATCTATGTGTATTATCTGTCCGAGAGCTTTGGAAGCCAAATGCAGAACTGAAGATGACACTAAAATCATGATTGATACATAATCATGAGTGAAGGGATTGTTAAATTGGTGACAACAGGAACCCAACCACAAACCAAAATTCTACATTGACACAAACCCATCGGTTTGTAACCATAAGAATGCTTAAAAATAGTTTTCCGTAAATTATCGTATGAAAAAATTTCAATAAAAAAGTAGAGCAGTAATGAATCTATCCTTCTCCGATATCTACCTGAAAACATTTAGTGACTACTGTATGTTTTAACATCTTTTAGATCACACGAATTTAAAAAATAATTTCCGTTCATTTGAATTACTTTCCAAAAAAAATTAACTTCACCAAACACACTGCAAAATCGAACAGAATTATTTTATCATTTACTTGTTCACACAATATCATCATCATCAACATAATTACAAAAAAGAGCTTATCTAGCTCGTCAAACTTCTGCATGGGATGAGAGTATACTTGCAATGAAATTTTGAACAATCACTGGACTTAGCTATTCTCATTCATCTCATTCATATATTCGCTAGTGGAAGTGTCAATGATAATGGGAGCTTGAGACCCGTCGATACCGAAACTTCCCGTCCTTTTGTATCCTTTGGAAATAACAAAAATGTAAGAAGCAGCCAGTAGGTTTCATACTTCTGGAGACATGTGCAAGATATTTGCTCATTTTTCAAAGTAACCTAATTTTGTCGAAGATTAAAAAAGATCGATATCCCTAATTGAAGAAAAAGTATTGTCTTCTCTTCGCAAGAAACCGAGAAGATACAAATAAACAACCCGAAGGATGGAACAATTTCGTCGCTTTTATCCAACATTGATTAAACAATTCACACTAATGTAGAATTCAATTTAAATCATTGAACTTTGTTGCTTTACATAATAAATTGTTCATATTTCTGCTTAGTATATCCAGGTACTCTTCTTCTTTTCTTTTTCCTCAGTACTTTCATGAAATAATTGCAGTTCTCAGTCCAGTTATACATTTACCAAGAACGAATTACTGTCTTTTATTATCGATTCTGCATTCGAATATTTTTGAAGGAGAGTACTTCTCGTTGACAAGCACTTCTCGTCTGCTGTGCAGAAGATAATTTTCATGAATCTATCCATTTTCAAATATTATGTACACTAATATTCATACCATGGTTTCATTCCATTGTTCACACATAAAATCTCGCAGATTTCGTGAATAATTACATTGACATCGGCAAATGTTAGTAATTGTTATAGCCCTTCTCGCACCGTGCCGAACCATAGTAACCAAAACGGACGAAAAGTTTTTGACATCAAAAATGGAAAGTTTTTTTATCTGGAGACTGGTACATAATATGTAATTTTTCGTAAAGAAGAACGACGGAAAAGTACTTTGTCTTGACACTAAAATGAATTCCATAATAATGTCTTTATGACGCGTCAGAATATAGAATCATATTGAAAACCCCAACAGATGAGGAAATTTTATAAAACTACTTTTTATACGCTTCAATCAGAACAAAGTATTCATCTCAGCTTGAAATTGTAAAGTATATTATCATTATTATGCATATATAAGCATCTTCGTATGGTATAAACGACTGAGTATGCTTAATGTGCCGCAATTGGATTTGTCGGTTTTGCTTTTGGTGTACCGTCCTCGTAACGCGTGTGAGGTGCTTTAAATTGAAACCGTTGAAAGTAATACAA
This sequence comes from Galerucella pusilla, assembly GCA_910591695.1. Classification (NCBI taxonomy): domain Eukaryota; kingdom Metazoa; phylum Arthropoda; class Insecta; order Coleoptera; family Chrysomelidae; genus Galerucella; species Galerucella pusilla. Next base: position 3,697 of record CAJUYI010006477.1, read on the forward strand.
TATTTCCACTATAGTTTGATTATGATTATGATTATTTAAAAAATGAAAAATAGCGTATTGGAAATCTATACAGAAAAAATTGAAGGATATATTTAATCATGGCTTTTATAATTAATATCAATGAATGAATAAAAATAGAAAAATAGAATTAAAATAATCCCATTATACCTCAAGATACTCCACACATTTAAAAAAAATCCATTTTCAGTCCTCACCACCCCCGTGCAGTTGATTCAAAAATAGCGCACTCGGTATCCGCGAAAATGACAGCGAGTGACCTTATCGACGGTTCTTTTCGCGACGGAAGTTATTCTGACATTAAGAAAGTATAAAAGTAGTGAGGGGGCCGCATCGGGGTGCTTTGGGGCGGTGGGTGAGGAGGCGGAGCATGTTGAGGTGAACCGCCACCGCTGCTCTTGCCGCCAACCAGGAAAGACGCCGGATTTTTACCCTCAAACCAGAGTCGTTTCTTAGAGGTTTACCAGGGTGGGACGCAAGCGCGCAACCCTTATAAAGGTCTTTTCGTCTTTTTTACGGTTTTTCGTCTCTCTCGTACTACCGGATGAAATCATATCGCTTTCTTTCTCGTTTTCTTGGAAGAAGTTTGTTACGGCGTCTTTTTATGTCCATCTTTCTTGGGCTCTCTGCGTCGTCAGGTGTTTTTTGCATGGGGGGTAATTGAAACTATACCGATAGCCTCATTATGGATGAAAAAAAAAACTTGAACTTATTGTATTAAGAGAATAAGGGATTATAATGGACAAATATCACTTTGACTGAAACTTTTTTACACTATTTTTAATTCAAGTAATATGGGATAATTTTTAAACTCTCTTTTCTCGAATGTTCGACAAAAAAATACCAGGTGTCTAGAAATTTGCAAACTGGTTACTGGACAAAATAATCAAAGATCCCAATTTTTTCGACAAAGATCTCACTGAATTTGAAAATTACCAAAAAAACGTGCTTCTCTTTGAATCCAGGATTATGCACCGCTTTAGAAAAACCTCATTCTATATTTTGTAATATTTTATGGAGAAATTATTATTAACAGCAAGAGGAGTCCTGGAGAAGCTGTCCTGGTGATCTTAGCAAGTAGGGGAGACTAGGGAGGGTTGATACGTCTAATCCTTGACCTAGGAAATTGAAATAAGTTTTCATTCAATTAAATCGGTTTGTGCGGCCTTTTATAGCCAACTAAGTAACAATTAATTGCGAGCAGTTATGTCACTTTAAATTATAGTAGGAGATACCTGATATTTTTTCAAAAACTGTTAAGTGTATCAATCCTCCCATGGTGAGGGAGCTTTGATACGGTGTAAAGGAGGTTTAATACAAAATAGATAAGTCACAAAATACGCCAAACCATAAAATTTATTGGACCTGGAAGTACTCATTATCAATTGACATTGTAAAATTTATTAAATTTGACGGCAAATGATAATTTTCTTGTGGATCTGGCAAACCCACCTACAAAATTTGGTGTCGGTTACTTCATAACATCTTCTTCAGAAACTAGTCCTTGATCTTCCACATCAGGATAAACGAAATGGTGTCCAGGCTTCTTCCGCCGCATAAAGTTTATTAAATATTCATCTCCCACTTTTTCTATAACTTGTCCAACATAGTGCCTTATTGTTTTTTTGTAAACCCCAGTCCTTTAACAAAATAATCTTCTTCTTTCTCATTTTCTATTTGGTCTTCTATATCAGTTATTCAATCCGATGATGATGGCTCGAATACAGAATTGTCAGATTCAATTTCTTTTCGTTTCTATCCCATTTTCCTTGTATTTGGCAACATATCTTCTTAGTGTCATTTGTCATTTGAGATATTTATTAGCCGTACTCCTCAATTTATCTCAGTCTATAACTTCCTGGACGGCTTTTTTCATCCGATCAGGTGAAGCCGGTGTTCTATTCGTTTTTTTTCTTTCATTTGAAAGGCCTCCTGTAATTAAGAAGAACATTTCAAGTAGGTACAACCTAGAGTTCTGGAAGAGTGGTAGGTTCGATACATGTATCAAGTCTCTCCGAGATGGAATGTATCAATCCTCCCGTACGTGACCTATTCTATAAAATTTGAAATATATGTAAACACAATCCACATTCAGGCATCTACCAAGCAACAAGTACTTTAAGTGGCAAGTTTGAAAGCGTATCATCCCTCCCATAGTATCAACCCTCCCTAGTCTCCCCTACTAGTCCGTCATAGCATGTTCACCACAGCAATTGATTGGAGAAGATGGAGATAATCATGAAAATGGAGATAGTGAGATATACGAAGATGTATTGATATCTTGTTAGCCTAGACCAGTTCCATGCATAAACAAGGTATAGTTAAAATAATACCCTTTTTGGTGTGCGTCATCGATTGTGACGTATATCCGGGTTTTCGGCATGTCGTTCATTTTATTTGCTATTTTGACATATAGCTAACCCTAAATTTGATGAATAAGATCATCAGGATTGTATTTAGCCAAATTCAAAATACTTGAGAACTTTCAAAATACTGATGTTTTTTCGTGTATTCATGCATATTTTTTGTATTATTTAAATAAATGAATCAATAAGATTAATATTCACTTTTCATAAATAATAATTGACCGTAAAGAAAGTACAGACCTGTCAAGAACTATCAGTGTGACAGTAGAAAAAGACGTAAGACTATTGCCGCTACGAAAGTAACGCTTTCATAGTATTTTAAATTCTCGATTGATAGGTTGAGCTTGAGCGTAATCTAAACATCAACCAATCAAATTTTTGTAAGTCAAAGATTAGGGTTAACGTTTGTAATACGTTTAAACGGTTCATTATTGTGATATTTTGATTTGGAATAATCACAGACCTGCCTTTTTTCCATTTCTTTCTACGTAATGTGTTAGAAAGACATTAACAATCGATGACGCACACCAAGAAGGGTATTATTTCAACTATATCTTCTGTATGTTCCTTGTGGTATATTATTCATTCTTTTTTTAATTTCTTGGGAAATTAAACCACAATATTTTTAAATTCTTTATTTCAACGTTGTCAAGAAAAAATAAGTAGAAATCAATTTTTATCCCTAACTGAAACAACAGAAAAAATTTGACAACTAGACAATCAAAAATTATTTTGGAACGCTACCGAAACGTTGAAATAACGAATTTAAAAATATTGTGGTTCAATTTCCCAAGAAATTAAAAAAAGCATAAACAAAGTATTGCGTTACCATAGCAAAGAACAATAACTCATTAGAAGTGTCAGTGTGAAGCTGGACGACGAAAAAGTAGACCAGAGTCTCGCAATAGATTGAAAGAAAAAAGATATCCACCGAAATTGTGAAAATCGTAAAGTTGGAGTATGTATTAAAAAGGGTTGAAAGGTAAGGAGATGTATGAAGATATGCTTAATACCCTTGGTGATCAATGTCCCTCGTCCTCTCCAAGACCTGAGAAGTTTCGTGTCCAAAAGTCTGCTGGAAAAGTTCTTGCTCCAGTTTTTTGGGATTGGCTTGGAGTAATCATGATTGCTTTTTTGGATAAGGGTAGAACAATAACTTGAGATTACTATTCGACATTACTGACCACTCTACGGGGAAATATTAAAGAGATAAGACGCGGAAAGCTATCCAAAGGTGTTTTGTTTTTGCAGGACAACACCCCTGCACACAAATCTCATGTTTTTCACGTCATTGCTTCGGAGTTCTCCAGGTACTGTGAGAATGACATGAGAATCAGCGGCTGAACTACCGGTGGGCAGTGTATGCGAAGCATACGGGCCCGGGAGCGGGGCTAAAAATACAACCCAAAAATAATATTTTCATAGAAAAAAAATTGGAATACTTTGGAAACGGGTCTATAAAACTACGCAATTTAAATATTAACAGAAATAATCACACAAAACATGGTATACTCAATATAAACATCTAATGGCCTTATCTTATATTATAATGAAATGAAGTTGAAATATACTGAAAATAAATACAAAGTTGCGACAAAACAGAATCTTATAAATTGAAGTAGCAAAGTAATGTGAACAATATTAATTTTAAGTGATGCTATGTTTTTATTTCATGTTAACATAATTTTAATCATAATGAAATTTTACAAAGCTGCGACAGAACAAAATCTTATAATTTGAAGTTGCAAAATCTATGATCAATGTTTATTTTTTCAATTAACATTGATCATGTTGCCAGGACGTTCGCAGCGAGCATTTTGAACATTTCCAACGTTGACAAGAATGTTAAGGAATAATCAATATCACTTATTAGGTGTTTGATGTGATAATAATTCTCTTTTTTTGAAGTTTAGTTTTGTGATAAATCTGAAAACACTAGGTATATGGCATTACATGAATTATGTCTAGAATTTCTTGACAAATCCAAAAAATTAAATAATACATAGAGGGACACATGACACACTCTATATAATTTTTTGTTTTTGAAAAAAAAAACGCATTCAAAAATACAAATCGACGTATTCAAGCATTTTCCTAACACGCCTTCATTTATTCGTTATCGAATTTACTCAATTTGGCAGTTCCACACTGTATGATAATAGAGAAGTACTTATTCAAGCACTCTTTGTTATAGATATAATCCAATGATTTCTGTTAAATGTTTGGGACTAATGATGATGACTCATGTAAAAAATCAGTATTTTTGGTTTTCGATCTCCCATAAATTCTTTAAATTCAACACTCTTTTATATTTTCATGACATCTTGTTACTCCTAGTAGTTTCAAACTACTTGAAATGTACAACTTATGAAATGTTTCTATCGGAAAATTCGATAATTGATTTTGTAATCGCTGTTCTTTCTATGTTTGTTTGTATTGCAGGTTGTACAACTTGTATATCTTCAAAATGCTTCCTCCGAAAGGAGTCATGTGAAAATAATTTGGGATGTGGTGGTTAAGTTTACAATAGTTGGGACAAAACTCTCAGGATCTTATTAGTTTTCAACATTTCATACAGTGTGAGTCACTCTCAACTATCTAATACAAGGGCAAAATGGGCCATAGACATGTATACAAGATGTTTCAAAAGTTATATGAACCATTGTTGTGGGTGATTCGACATTCAATTTCAAGATAAAATGTTTCAATAAACATGTATGTTAATCTTTGTCGTGAATGGTACTGCTTTTTTGTAATAAATTAACTTCAACTGTTAGGGAAATTTATCTCGATCATAATAATTGGTGATGCTACTGGTTTTAAAGTCTGTTGGGAAGGAGCATGTTCATTCTCCAAGGAATTTGGAATTCTCACAATTGCTGTGTCAAACCTGAGAACAAACAAATTTTTATCATTCCCATTTTGTTGTTGCACCAGCTTTGCTTCCGATTGTGTTCAGTTAATAACAAGGTCAGTATTTTTCATAAATCTCCCGTTTGAAACAACAGTGACACAACTCAAAAAGTATAGTTTTCCAGGAAACAAAAGTGTTTATACGCGTTTTTATTACTTAAAATGTCAATGAACATTCCTAGTTTACCTTAAAGGCAAAGATCCTTGCCCCGATAATTATAATACTTAGCTTATATTATCATTAAAATTATACACTTACAGCACTTGCTGGTAATGTTCACCTATCAAAAGCGTGTGTTAACACAAATGGGATCAGATTATGTTCAGTAGTTACATTTAGAAATGTACGTATATTCAAAATTGCAGCCTTCTGCAGATCGATGTATGCGTTTTGGTAAGACTCAATTCAGTGAGGCAGTCTTGTAGAGTTTCGGTTATTAGTCCTGTATAGATGCAACGATGACCAGCACTACCTCTACTTTCTTTGTATGCCACATCTGTCCTACCTCGATTGCAAGATTACGATATTGATCTTATGAAAAACTGTTCCTATTGAAGGTTATTCATGTACAAATGTCACGATATAACAGGTGAAAAAAATTATCACCATGACCCAAATTCAAGCCCACACTCAATTATCGTAGCTAGACCCATTAACTGCTTTTCTAAAAAGATATAATAATTTATCAAAGAAGCTATTGTGTATAGAGCGTTATGATGTATGTCAAAATTGAATAAATGACGTTCAACACTTTCAGTTAACACTCGATGTCACTCCTCATAAGATTTTTATACCGCGGACTAAAAAAGAAAATTGTTCCTTAAGAAGGTAAACTTTAATAATTTGATGAATACTTAAAGATCAAATTCGTTTTGTGATGGGACACTATCTCAACCTTCCTCATTAACAGGGATATGATAATAGTGACACTCATGCCACCTACCGCTCATTTACTAAAGTACAGATGTGTCTATGTTCAACAATAGTCTTCAATATAATTTAAACCTTTATGACTGAATACCACCAATCGGAGATACTTACCTTTAATTTGTGTTGCTATTATTCCGAATTAGCGAGTGGTGATGTCTTTGAGGCAAACGTATGAATGCCCTTCGTTTACCATGTCTTGAAACGTGAATTTTCGTCAACTGTAACTTTTGAAAAAGCAAGAAGTACTATTTGACAACTTGGATCTGCTATGAATGTACTACTCGAAGATCAGGCTTTTCAAATTATAGACGAATATCCAGAAACAAATAGCAGGAAAATCGCTTAATGCTACGTTTCAGTGACAACTTGAATTATGTTAAACGTTTTCTCGACGGAGAGCTGTGTAGGATTTAACTACCAGATTTTTCAGTAAAATTTTAAACGTCTTTACGTAAATTGCAGCTAACCCTTTTTCAAACATTTTATAGGACATGCTGTAATATTCGGACAATAATATTTCTGGCTTCTCATTTTTGTGGCAATACTGTTCTCGAAATTACTTCATGGAGTGAATATAAAAACGATCGGAAGAAGTTGAATAACGTCAACCTAACCTCAATAGTTCATATTAACGGGGGTGAAACTCAAAGATAACTCCTGAAAATGAAGCAGGCGTTTATATAAATATACACTTGAATTAACTGCCTCCTATTATAGGAAAAAAAGAGATTATGTAGTGAAGAAGCCTACATATGGAGAGCAGATAATAGCGCTCTAAACGTGTTTGTGGGACACGTTCAGGTTTCTTTGCAGAGAGCAGCTTGGTCGCGTTCGAGTAGAGTTTGCTCAACCATCCTTTGCTGTTACGTCATACATTGTTCAGCTTGCTCTCTCATTTATAAAATGGATAAGACGGAATTATGACATCATTAACGTATTTCTCATCTAAGGCCGACATAAATTTTATCCATATTTTATCTGTTACTTTTGACAGCTCAGTTGACATATTTTGAAAACAATTCTAAACATATGTCATTGATTATACTTTTGAGGTTAAGTGTGGAATAACATTCAACTAATGTATAGGACATAAAGTATTTTTTCGTGAGATACCGTTGATGTGAAGTCGGTTACAGAGCGGTTATACCCCCACCAAAGAAATTTGAAAGGTTGTTATCGTTTATGATCTCTCGCGAAAATCAACCGGTTAACCGGATAGAATTAACTTCACAACAATAATAAATAAACATAACCTCAATAAAAAGTGACGAGTTACAAAGTTTCTTATGGTTTCATTGCTCCTATTGTTCGAAAAATGTTTTCTTTAGCTTTAACTATAATTGACGATTTTTTTGGTACTAGCCTTCTCGTAATTATGTCATCACAAGTAACGTTGCATAGTTCAGTTAGGCTACAAGTTTCGGATGATTATTTTCACCCTAGGGTGAATCATATGGATTGATTAAGCAAATATAATGAAACTGTGTTTTTTCAGCTTTTTAGAATGTAAATAAACACTTCTTCTCAGTTACTAGCTCCGTAGATATTATGCATAAAATAATGAATTATCTTTGATAAATTTCAATCAAATTTCTAATTTTCAAATGTCACTCCTGTCAATTAAATTTCTATTACCGCCAGTAATCATACTCCTAGGTGCGGGAACTGAAAGAGATCCCGTTTTATAACTTATTGCGTCACAAATTACGTCATTAACATACTCCCCTATTACCGTTCTATCGCAAAAATGCAGTGGGAACTGAATAACAGTTCCCATTATATCAACGGGATCTTGCGAAAAAATACACATAAAATAGCAAAATTCCTTTACCGATTATGACGTAACGGCAAAGGATGGTTAAACAAACTTTATAAATGTATTTGTTAGGTTCGGCCGATTCCGTATTAGCGAAAATAATGCTCTACCAGAAACAGTTCCCTCCTGTACTTAGTACATTAATTGTTTAAATATCTTCTGTGTGTTGTTTGTGGCATTACTTTTTTTTCCCCAAAAAATAAGGGAAAAAAGGATTAATCGTTCAAGGTTCACTTGACAGGTCCATACTTGGTCATGACAGCGCGCACATAGAGACACCTATGTCTTAGTTTCAGTACTGTTTATGTCGAGCTATAGTGTACCTTGTCGATCCGGTACACATTAAACAGATATATTCGTCCGAAACAAATCCAGCCCATTTCTTACCTCAACTATCCTTTTTCGTTCCCCGAAAGGGTCTGAAACAAACCAACAAATTTAAAGCCAAATAATCATTTCACCAGCCGCCCCTATGCAAATATATTTCTCGTAGTTAGTGAAATTCCTAACCCCTTTATTCCACTAAATACTCCATTTTACACCTCTTTCTTAAGTTTTGCATCCCAGTTCGAATCCCCGGTATTCAACGTCATTTCAATAATGTACAATTTGTCACATAGTATCTCGCCTTCTGTCTCTACAGCGACGAAAGGGGTGAATTTTCACCCTGTTTAAGGCGATAACACTCGCGAGTCGGTTGCAGGGGCGCAGTTACATACATTTTTTATTTATCAGAAAGTTCAAAGTGACAACGCTACCATTATAATGAAAAACGTGAAAATAAATAGATGTGCATATACAGTGTGTCCACTTAAGTTCGCAGCGTATGAGAACCTTTTTTATTATCAACTTTATATGTGAAAAAGTTGTTGAAAAATTTTTGTACGTTCTGGAGTATATTAGAATTTCTCAGTCATATACGAGATATATTAGAAAATATGAATTTTGCCCAATAGTAAGATACTTATTTCTGACAAAATTAAAAATATTCATCAAGAAAACTGATTTGTGAACTCAAAGTGATTGAAAAGCTAATAATCTTCCAAAATTATTACTTTTAAATGATTTATTTGGAATAACACGCAAACACCTAACGAAATAACTTATTTCAAAATTGTAATTAACCGAATTACATTTATTACTATGGATATTTTGGACAGCTAGATGTTTCTCATGAATTTTTTTTTAAAGAATTGTGTCCTTGGGTGAAATAAATAGTTTCTAATATATATGTTGGCAAGTTTATCTGAAGCCGTGGAAGAAATTCAGTCGAAAACATTCGATATTGCCACGTTTAACTATAAAAAAGGTAAAGTGCTAAGTATGTAGTGATAATAAATAGAAAAGGAAATTTCTATTATCAATAATACACATAGATTCAAAAGTTTTGCATCACCTTCTTCGGTTGCGGAGGAATTTTTTTGCGCTAACAATTTTTTTTGGCTTGTTTATCAATGTTTACCATTTCAATATGTTCCATATTTTTTGCAATATACAGATGTTTACAGTTTTTTTGTGAGATAACATTTTAAGTGCGATCATTTTAACATTCAAGGCATTTGATTTTTACGATTTTAACTGCAAACATGAGTCGTCAAGTCATAAGTGAGATTGACCGTGCAAGAATAGTAGCTTTAGTTGAAGAAGGTCATTCTCAAAGGTTCGTGGCAAACAGAGTTGGCGTTTGGCAAAGGCGTCTCGTGTATGGAACCGGTATCTCCAGACCAATTCTCTTCGTGATAGACCTAGAAGCGGTAGGAGGCGTGTTACTAATCAGCGGCAGAATCGCTATCCACTTAACTATCCGAAGAAACCCGACCATGGCAATACCAGCACTCCAAAGAGATATAAGACATGCGTTGGGAGTTCAAGTATCGATCTCGACATTACGAATACTTGCGACAGGTTTGAGGTGTCGCCGACCAATAAGAGTGC
>CAJUYI010006478.1:0-13673 GCA_910591695.1 Galerucella pusilla
AGTAGATTCCACGAAGTGAGGGTTTATACAGTTAACTCAATAAAAATTTGGATTTTCCATAATATTATATATCTATATCTTACCTTTCCTTATCTTTTTTCAGTTGAATTGTGTCGAGTACACAAACTGAAATATCTTACCTTGTCTTATCTGTTTTCAGTTGAATTGTGTAGAGTTACACGAACTGAAATACCTTACCTCACCTTTTTTTCAGTTGAATTGTGTCGAGTACACAAACTGAAATACCTTACCTTGCCTTATCTTTTTTTAGTTGAATTGTGTAGAGTTACACAAACTAAAATACCTTATCTTATCTTTTCAGTTGAATTGTGTCAGATGACACAAACTGAAGGATCTTACCTTGCCTAAGTTTTTGTGTGCTATAGGAAATGGCACATGAAAATGTATCTTTACCTAAATTTATCTTATCTTGTGTCGCAGAAGGCATGTTTCTTGGTGAACATCTATCTGGTGTCTTTGTGGACATTTATCTAGTTTCCCACCGAATAATTATGGTATCTTATCTTAGCTTGCGATATACAGTTATTGTAAATTTTACTATGATCACTTATAGCACAACAGAATATAAATATATATCTATCTCTATAGTTCTCTTGTCTTCACAGATTATCTTTTTTGTTAATAGAATCTGCTCTATGACTTACCTACGATTAATTTTCTGTAAATTTGTGCAAGTTCAGTTACTAGCCAAGTAGACTGTTCCCTTGAATCAGTGCATGAATTAACAAAAATTAATTGTATCTTTTCTGAAATGTAGCCGAGATAGCTTTATTTCTTATATACAATAAATTTCAAGCGTTTATCTATATCTAACACATAATTATATAATAACTATTTAAAATTATCTTGATATATCCTACACCTTGGTTGGTGGAGTTTTTTTTATTTTTTTTTGTTTTGTCTGAATCATATCTTTATCGTAGAGTTATGTAATCTTGGAGGAAAATTATACAGACGATGAGAAGCTTTTGTATATTGTGTTCTTCTTTGATTATAGTTTCTAAAAATTGAAAAAAAAAATTTTTTGGGTAAAAATTTTTTTTCATGGCTGTTAGGGGTATGAAACGTTAACTTTGTTAGTTAACATTTCAGATATTAAAAATGTGCAATAATGACTTCAGAATTTTGATTTTTGGTGGAATAGTCTAGATATATTACCTAAAAATATTTCATTCAAATATTTAATAAATTATTTCACTTTTATGATTTGTGGTGGAATAAACTAGTAGACCAAAAATCAATATTCAAGAGGTATTTTACCGCGAACTTTAAAATTTCGAATAGTCTTTAAATACGGATGAGAAAGGTACCAACGGGTCTTCTCTCATCGTCTGTAGACATAGCAAGTTGGAACTGTGCAGTAGTCCAAGTAATAATTTTAACAATATACACTAAATCTAATAAGCAGCCGTAACTTTTTAAGTTCCCATCTGGATTACTGGTATGTTATTTCTCTTGTTACATTCATATTTTAAAAATTTCAATATTCAATGAGTAATTTTTTTTTGTACTAAATGGATACCCATTTTGGAAGCCACATGGTTATACCTTTCCTCTCCTATCTAGCTAAGTTTTTTTTTACTTATACCGAAATAATTATTGTAGCACAGTTCCTGGACACAGTTTTCTGGACACAGTTTTCTGGACACAGTTTCCTGGAACACAGTAGTGGAGTACCTATATCAAGTTCCTGACAAACAGTTCATGGAGTAGTAGTTTACCGGATACAAATTTTTTTGGAGACATAAAGTTCTTGCATAACAACATCCCGAAGCTATAGTTTCCTGGATATAGTTTACCGGATAAAAGTTTTTTTTTGAAACATAAAGTAACCTGGATACAGTTTCCCAAATACCGTTTCCTGTATACAGTCCATAGAAGCTAATCATCAGTTTCATTTCAACTTTATCTTCATCCTCATATGTTTTTTTGTGCTAAGTATTTTTTTTATATATCCTTATTGTTTACTAACCCATTTTTTTTGTAATTTCAAAATCGTAATTATATACATTTTTTTTACGTAGTGGTTTTATCTATTATACAGAAACTAAGTTATTTCTTTTTTTAAACAGATTAAAAGTTAGCTGACCTTTAGATTTGATTTTCTTTCTAATTTTCTTTTAGGAAAGAAAATTAGTGGCGCCCTAAAATTGCTTTCTTTTTTTTTCTAGTTTTGCTAAAAAAAATTAACTTTTTTCTTTACATCAATAAGGTAACAAAGCCCTGTGAACTGGCTTAGTTTACCTCCAAATCTATTGGTTAGTTAGGCAAGAACCTGCATTATTCAACATCATTTTTTTTAACGTCATTGGACTTTTTAGTGTTTCATTGGCGCTCAACGTCAATTTTAAACAATTTGGTTTCAGCGCCAATAATTAGACAAAATCGGTAAATAATGTGGATTGTTTTAAATCGGTAAATAATGTGGATTGTTTTCTATTCTGTCAGTTGTTGATGTGTTGACAGTTTATACTGTAAAAGTAAAATCTTTGTCAAACAATCTTTCTTTGTCGACATAACAATGAAATATTTAACTGAGACTCACCGAATCGAGATTTTAATGATGATCGGGTACGGGGATAACTGCAGAGTCAAGTTGAAGTGGCAAACTTATTTAATCACAGGTATTCCGAATTGCCTAATATTTCACAAAGTACTGTGTCTGAAATTCATGCACAATTCAGAGAGCTTGGACATGTCAAACCATTGAAAAGAAAACCACACTTCGTTGAAGATGATGTGAAAGTGGATATTTTGTTAAATGTCGAAGAGAATCCAACTTCAAGTACACGTCAAATTGCCCGTGAAAATAATGTTAGTCATAGTTCTAAGATGTCTTCATAAAGAAAAACTTCATCCCTACAAATTGAAGGAGTTAACAGAAGACGATCCAAATCGTAGAAGGGATTTCTGCGAAAGATGGATAAATAAGCTGAACAGAAATGAGATAGCTCTTAGTACCATTCTTTTTTCTGACGAATCAACATTCACATTGAATGAAGAGGTAAACCGACAGAACTGTAGATATTGGTCAGCAGAGAATTCTGATTGGATGCGTGAGACACATACTCAGTACCCTCAAAATGTGAACGTTTGGGCCGGTATCATAGGCGACCATATTATTGGTCCTATATTTATTTATAGATGGAAATTTGACAGCTGAAAAATATTTAAATATGCTTAGAAATAAAGTTATTCCTGCGTTGGCAAACTAATATCCCAATGCAATAGATCCTAGCTTACCGCATGAAAATGTTTGGTTCCAGCAAGACGAGGCAACACCCCATTATGCTTTAACGGTAAGAACTTATTTAGATGAAATCTTCCCCGATAAATGGATTGGACGAAGAGGTACTATTGAGTGGCCAGCTAGATCGCCAGACCTTACGCCGTTGGATTTTTTTCAGTGGGGTTATCTCAAGAACAAAGTATATGCAACACAACCAACTAGCATTGTAGACCTCAAAGACAGGATAACTACAGAAATACGGAATATTTCACCTCAAACTTCAAACAAAGTTAAGGAGAAGTTCTTTAGGAGACTGTGCTATTGCCAACAACTAGGTGGAGAACATTTTGAGCATTTATTACAATGTATTAAAATCAAATACATCAGGTCTTCCATGTATGTGTTCAATTACTGTAAAAATAAAAATTTCACCCTGTATAATTTATAATTGACCATACATTATTTAGTTTGTTGGAATCGGTTCAGTAAGAGGATTTCAAAAATATGCAAATATACAGAGTTTCATTAAAAAAAACAACACCGACTATGGCATACTTGCGTGAATCACCCTGTACATTTAAATTTATGTTTACATAGCGCACAACTCAATTTAAAAGTTGATGTGTCAAGATATTTTATTAGTATGTGGTTTAGACTAGTAGATGGAAACGCCATCCAAAAAAGCTATTGTAAAATTACTTTACAAACGCAATCCAAAAAAGCTATTGTAAAATTACTCTACCCGTTTTACCTACCGCTGCCAAATGTCAATTGTTATTAATTTTTAATGTAACACTTTGTTATGGTTTTCCTACTTTAGCAGTTTTCCTTTCCAAGTGATGTAATAAATAATAAAGTTACTTGGAGAGTGCAGGTATACGTGATAAACTTTTTAAATTTTTAGATTGGATGCCTAATTGTACACCGACATCTAATATTAGGCATATTTCCAAGCCCAAATAAAGACTTGCAAACATTCTAAGCATGGTTAAACGTAATAAAATATTATGTAAAGACGATGCGAGCAGTTGTAGCTGTGTATCAAACATTTTGGAGTGAAGTACTTGCAGCTTGGTCCAATAGATTATATCCAACTGCTAGTCCATCCTTATTTTTACCTGGTCAGAAAAAAATTTCAGGTTTGTACATTATTATTTTCTTTCAGTTGCAGTTATATCACTTGAAGTTACACACTCCCTGGTAGTTGTACAAAAGACAACCATATCATGTATACATACAATAAAAACATTTTAAAAAAGGTAGGACACACGGTAGGAACTTTAGTTCCTTTTAGGCAAAAATTATGTAATACATCTGACGTTATAGATAAACAATTTGCATATTCCTCGGTGGTCGAGTAGTAAGCAAACCAGACTCTCACGCGGTAGATGCGGGTTCGATTCCCCGTGAAGAAGTTTTTTTTTGTTAATTTTATTTTCAAATAAGTATTCTGTATTCTGCTTGATATTAATAACGACAACAGGTAGACGTTTGAAATATTTAGCGGAATATTCATTATTATAGATAATGGTACGGTACCCTTCATGAGGGAGTCCGACTGGCAACATTTACTTATAACAGCATCGTATATTTAAAAAGAGAAGCCGTAGCATTATACAAATTGGACATTCAAGAACTGTACGTTTACCACAAAAAAATTAGTGGAAACATAAAATTGAATTGATAAATTTCCAATTTGAAGTTATATTACAGTTTATAGAAATTTTTATTTTCTAGATTTTTTCTTAAGTTGGTCGTAGAAAAAATATGCTGTTCGACTCGTGTGGATTGTCCATATCGCACTTGAACGATTGAGCACTCCGCCTACGGCGTCGTGCTCAAACTTCGTCCTCGTGCGAAATGGCCATCATATCCACACTAGTTGCACAAACTATTATTTCTATTAAAATATGCCCTTTTACATTTAAAAACAACCTGCCAAATGTCAAATCAATTTATCCATCCATTTTAAAGTTACCGAATTAAAACATTCAAGTTTTCAAAATTTCAACACCCTGTATTTCGAAAAGTAAATGTGCTAGACCCCTTAATCCTCATATCATTTTGTCCAATTTTACGAGAGGAATCTACATGCAAACGTTGTAATTACCCTTAACGTTCGAGATGCTCATACCATTTTTTGCGCGATCGTATTGAAATAAATTCCGAATAAAATAATTTAAATTAATTCGAAATGAACGAAATGTCAAAAGTGACATTTATACTTCTCGATCAGTTTAAAATATATTTTGCATTTTGGTGAAATTGTTTTTATATTTATTACTTTTCGACGTCTGAACGGTAAGTAAATCACTTACCGACGTGTTAAACTTAGAAACCAGTAAACACAACCTACCGTCCTGACAACCGATGCTGTAAATAAACAAAAAATCGCGGGAACGCGCAAAAAAAATTATGGAAATAATAGTAAAAATTTATCCAAACAAATTCAAGTAACGTAACGTAACGGTCAGATCTTTTGCGTCGCGACCCCCGGTCGCTCAAACATAACCTGACGTAAAGAAATTACAAATCAATAGTTTTACATAATTAGACATAAAATATGATATAAACTAACTTCAACCATAGTAGGTTCTTTGTAAATTATTTCGATGAATTACCAAATAATTCACCGACCAAATTGTTACCCAAACGAAGCATCTACTACGGTAAAAAGTTAGTGCTTGTTAAAAAGTGTGATAGAAAATTAATATGTGAGAAACTACAATGTTCATGACAGATTCGCAGCTTCAATTTATAAGTAGATGTTGTAGATATTATACTATTTTATTTCAACAGTTTCGATCCACATGTACAATTTACTATAGAAAAAGAAGACAGAGAACAATCCTTACCTTTTCTTTATACTAACTTGATAAGAAACAAAGATAATAAAATTTCAATTGACTGGTATAGAAAACCGATAAGCTCTGGTAGATATATCAACTATCATTCATATCATCCACGTAATACTAAACTAAACTTAATCCAACAAATGAAAAATAGGGTATTGAATATTTCGGATCCCATTTTTCACCGAAAAAATATCAAAATTCTATATAAACTATTTCTTGAAAACTCTTATCCATACCACATCTTTTGAAACAAATTTTATATAACACTTCTGACATGACAAGGAACACAGAATATAATGACATCAGTTCTATTAATAATACCATTCCATTTTATGCATCTTTACCATATATAAAAACAATTGCACCTAAACTTTCTGGAATCTTTAAGAAATATAATATAGAAATTGCAAATAAACAACATCTTACAATCCATTCCCTTTTTAGGAAAAAACAAACACAAAACACCTAATAATAAATTACCTAGAGCTAATGACCAAAGCAGTCGATGCTCTATAACAAAAAAAAAAAAAAAAAAAAAAAAAAAATAAATTACCTAACATAGTTTATGAAATTCCTTGCAAAAATTGTGATAAGAAATACATTGGTCAGTCAAAAAGGTCTCTTACTAATAGAAAAACGTCCCATAAAAGTGACAGCAAACTTCATTCATTCATTCATAAATGTGTACCTAGGTATTCTAATTATGAATATTACACTGACCACAGTTTAATACAGAATTGTCAGTAGGTGTGAAGGAACTTGAAAAGTTAAAAACATATTTCAACATTGTTTTGAAACAATTGCTACCTTCTGAATTTTGAGCATGTGAAATTGTTTGTATGTGAAGTTTTCAAAACACCTTACTGGTACCTACAGTACAGGATACTAACAATACAGCAAAAAGCTATCACTGGTCTTTATGTACTTTAAATTTTAGCAACCATCATACATCTGTTAATTTCTTTATTGTTTTTCCAATATGCCAAAAGGGTTTAAAGAACAAGGTTATTGTATGGCTATATTTTTCAGTTTATTTTAAAATCGGATGTGTTCTCCAGTTCTCCATATACGAACATGTATAAAGTCAAATGTAAATGTAAAACTGACACTACTGACAGACTCATTGTGTCATATTGATTGATGATTCCTATAACCTCTCTTGAAGAAAATGATCTCCCAAGGATTACAGATAATAAAAAGATGCTTTATACTTTACAAGGTTTTAGCTTCAAGATTAAAGCAAATGAAAATATGATTTCAGCTTACCTTTCATCTTGCAATCGTTTAAGTTCTACCATTTCAAGCTCGAATCTGAGATTACTATTTTCGCAAAGAAGGAGATCTCTCTCGCTAGCCACTCCATCCAATTCCCGCTTCAAGCGAATTATCTGATCCCGTTGTTCCCGAATAACGGCATCTCTTTGTGCCAAAAGCGAATTTATATCGATATCTGATCCGGCCATTGTAGGCCTCCTACCGTTATTGTCACTTAAGTACTTGAAAATACTGAAATGTTTGGGTTGCAGTCCATTCCATTAACAAAATCATAACATGTTCTCTCACCAACACATTATATTGCACTTAAGATACCCATTTCATTTAAAATAAATTCAACATTTTGACATCAAATTGTACACATTAATCCAAACAGACCATCATGATTAACGACTAGTAACCAACCATAGACATTAGACAGTTGTGTGTTATGACAGGGTCTAAGTGTGTAGTTTTCTACTTCTTCTTTTTCATTACTGTCCTTCAGTTGTTGATCATGCAGCCACTGTCATAAAATCGGTTATAATTATTCTACATTTGTGCATGGCCATCTATTTGTGCAATAATATGAGATAGTTTATTGAATGTAAAACGCATTTATCATATCAACATAAAATAATAATAAATTCAGTGAAGTCATTAATTAAAAACGCCTAACTACTCCATTTTAGTAGCGTCGCTCGTAATAGAGGAGTTCAGTCTAAGGTCAGTGTGGACCAAGGATGTTAGATGAGAATAGGCGAAAAAAGGCTAGACCCCAGCGCCTCTACAGGTCACTTTTTCATCCTCCACTGGGCCATTGATAGTTTGTTTTTAGTGTGTAAAGGTACATTTACATTCAATTACGCGCGTGCTTAATCTCTTGCTTAATTGACATTTCACATAATGATCATTTACATTGGTTCTAAATTTTTTGAGTTTGATACCTTTAAAAATCAAAATAATGGACGAGAATAAGATTAAAAGTTTAGTATTATACTCTCTAGCATCTATCGTAATAACGTTACATAAAAAACCGCCCAAAAATTGTGTGAGGAAGAAAATTCGCAAAAAGAAGGTTTTGGGTACTAGACATTTATTTAGCAATAAACTTCTTCCCCATACTGCAGATGAAGTAATTGAATGTAAATGTACCTTTAATGTTTGGTAAGTGATACAACGCGAAGAAATGCCTCGCGTCTCTTGTCATCCATCACCCCTTTCAAGGTAATAGGTATGACACGTATGACAACACACACATAAAAGTTATAATTGATTAATAAATTAGATCTAAAGTCATCCATTGTATATTGTATTAATTTACCTGCTCACCAAATAAATACTTTAAACATGGCGCAGCCAAGACATAACAACGCAGTTTGAAAAAAGGTGGCAGGTTCAACAAAATCCGGTTTGGTGAAGTTGAGGAATAGGTCGACCATGGCCATCTACAATACAAGGCCGGAATGCTGAAATTTGGTAACAGTGAACAGTGGGCCGATCAAGTCAGATTTTTATCACGGCGAGAACCGTGAAATCAGTAGATATAATATTTATTTACGTTTATAATGCGCGTATGTTTATAATTCGTGATATGTAATAGGTGATCTTAAGTATGTAATAGTATGTACAATCTTTTTAAATCAAGTTTATGAACTTGGTGCTCGTTTTTTCGCAGTTAACAGCCTGGCAAGTTCAACATAAGACTTCTGTTTGTGTTAAGTTTTAGAGGTAAGATATGTGATAATATATATAAAAGAAAAGGATTTTAGCATCAGTATAATTTGTAAACATACTCTCTGTTCTGTGGACTCATATAAAATATAAGGCATAACATGGTAATTGTATCAAATAAAGTATGGTTACAAATTTTCTAAAACTCATTGAAAATGTTTAGAGATGACTTGAACCAAGACTAATTTTTATATTATTAATTTGTGATTCTTGTTAAGCCATCCCACATTGAACTCACCTAAATGAAGTATATTTATAAATTAAGCCAATAAGGTTAATTACTTATGTACTATTAAATATTTTATTTTGTTGTAGATGCCTGTGAAATGTTTGGTACCAAGTTGTACTTCCAGTTATGCTGCCAACAGTGAAGGATATATTACAGTATTCAAGTTTCCACAAAGTAATGAGGTGAAGAACAAATGGTTGAGAAGTATCCCACGTGCAAACTGGGAAGTGGGAATCAAACATCAAATTTCATTCACTGAAGTGTACAAGGATAAGGAATTTCATTCATTGAAGTGTACAAGGATAAGGATGGTGATAGATATTTACGAGGAAAAGACCTGTATTAAAGGAAAATCTAATACCACAAATATTCCCAGTCTCCCAAAATATCTTTCAGTGAAGAAGAATCCAGCAGCAAGAAGTAATCCTGGAATACGAAGAAGGGTACTAGATAAACAACAGGAACAAGAGGAATTGTTGAACAGTGATGTGATAGTGAATGTTTTAAATTTGTGTGAACAGTTTAAATCTAAATTGAGTGTTCATTTAGAGAAGTGGCAGTGTCATCAACAAACAAACTGTATATATTTATATCTGATCAGATTTGACAATGATGAACCAGATGTAAGGTGTAGTATAAAAATATTTGAATCAATGAGAATCGAGGACATCGAGGTTGGAATAGAGCAAACACAAGACCATGAGGAAGGTCAAAGTTAGAGGCAGATTAACTATTCTATCTGAACCAGTTTTCTTTTAGAAATGACATTATCTATTTTAGCAAATATTTTTATAAATAACCATTTAAAAACAATTTAAGATAAATTACAAGCTGATAAGAAACATATAAATAATAATAATGAAACAAAATGTAAAAAAAGAAAAATTCTTAATTACAATAGTTCTGTACATTCTATCTAGTTTAATGATTTTAAATACCCACTATTTATAATTCTTCTCAAGAATTCTGTTGTACCCATATTATTGTATGTAGTTCAGTTTGTATTAATAAAGGTCTATTAAGAAATAAAAGGCGAAGAAATAATTATTTTAAGGTGGTGTCTGGTCAGCTGTAGGGGAAGGTAGAGGCTGATTTTCTTTATATTTTATATTCTTATCAATAAATTACCTTTTGCATTTTCATTTTATTTAGTCTACCTATAAATATTTCGATTTTTATTCGTTAAAAATGTTCTATAACTTGGTTTATTTCATATTTCTCACCATCGCAGTAGGCCTACAAGTCGTTCTCATCGGCCCACTATTTGACAGGTGCGCCACGTTGCCACATCTAGGATTCCGGCGGCCATTCTAGGTGGCCATGGGTCGACCCCCCAAACTAGAGAACAATAGGGCATGTCCACGTGACGTCACAAACTATTTTGACAAGACTTAGGTGGTAAAACAATAAACAAAGCGTTCAGAACACGTGGTACTTAATAGTGAGGTTATGCTGATTTTGCTTCAGTTTTAATTGTTGAGCTTGCATATTTAATAATATATAATATGGGTTAATAGTTGTTTGTTGTTTGATAATTTTTTATCATGTCTATTGTTTATTGTTTTACCACCCAAGTATTGTCAATGTCAACTGTCGTGGACATGCCCTATAGCGATGGCGGGACCGGTCAAGCTTCCTCCAGATTTTAACCTACAAGGGGAAAACGCTTGTACCGAATGGAAGTTTTGGAAAGTGTCATTCGAAGATTACTTGATTGCGACAGGGCAGCATGAATCTGCAGACAAAATTAAACTGGCCATATCAAGAAACTTAATTGGGGCCGAATCTGCTAAAATTATGGCTACCTTTGAATTAACCCCAGAAGAGGAAGGTAAATATGACCCTGTAATACAAAGAATTGAGAACTATGTGAACCCAAGAGTTAATGAAACCTTTGAAAGGTACAACTTCCTAAAAAGAACACAGAAAGAAGGAGAAAGTTTCGAGCATTTCCTAACTGAATGTAAACTACTGATAAAGTCGTGCAATTACAATGCAACGGACCCGGAGGAAACCCCTCAAGACAAGGCTTTGAGAGATAAAATTATAATGGGAATAAGGGACTCCACAACCCGTGAAGCATTACTACGAATAGATAACCTCACACTTGACAAAGCTATTAAATGTTGCAGGACAAGTGAGCAGAGTAAGCAACAAAATAAACAGTTCTATAATAATGACCAGGAAGAATGTGAGGTACATAGGGTAAGAAATAAAGACAGTGAAACATACACAAACAATCGAAAAAGTGGATACAATGATACGAAGTTCCAGTGCAGGCGATGTCAAAAAAGTCATGGTCCAAGAGAATGCCCAGCATTTGGCAAGAAGTGCAATAAATGTGGGAGACTCAACCATTTTGCCAGCGCATGTAGAATCAAAAATGTAAAGACCGTAGAACAAGACAATGATGTATTTTTTATAGACAGTATAAGTGGATTAAATCAAGGTAAGAAATATTTTTCAGAAAATATTGTACTTGAAGGTCATAATGAAAAAATTAAAATTGATACTGGTGCTGATGTAAGCATATTGCCAGATAAAATTTTCAGGAAAGTTAACAAACAGTTTAAAGTTAGGCAAACAAATTGTATTTTGCAAGGGTTTGAAGGTACAGTAGTTAAACCCATAGGTACAGTGAACCTCCTGTGTAAATATTAACATAAAGAAATTTATGAAGATTTTGTAATAGCTCAGGAAGCAAATCAGGTATTGCTAAGTGGTGTAGCAAGCATAAAGTTAGGGTTTTTTTTTTTGAAAAATCTTTATTTATAACAATTCAATAAATACAATATTGTTTACAAAAAATTCTCTAATCAGTGCTGACAGCTCTGGCCTCGAGAATAACCTGTATCTTAAAAACTAAACAGTGTGAACTTAAATCTAATTTATCCCAAAATGTAGTTTAAGTTAGGCAAACAAATTGTATTTTGCAAGGGTTTGAAGGTACAGTAGTTAAACCCATAGGTACAGTGAACCTCCTGTGTAAATATTAACATGAAGAAATTTATGAAGATTTTGTAATAGCTCAGGAAGCAAATCAGGTATTGCTAAGTGGTGTAGCAAGCATAAAGTTAGGGTTTTTTTTTGAAAAATCTTTATTTATAACAATTCAATAAATACAATATTGTTTACAAAAAATTCTCTAATCAGTGCTGACAGCTCTGGCCTCGAGAATAACCTGTATCTTAAAAACTAAACAGTGTGAACTTAAATCTAATTTTTCCCAAAATGTAGTTTAAGTCTTCTGACAAATTGACAAAGATTTCTGGATGTTTTTATATTCTCTGGAAGTTTATTGTATATTTTTGAAGGTTTCACAATTGGATTATTCAATTCTATATTTGTTCTTGGAGTTATGTTATATATGTCATTGTGACTGCGAGTTGAGTAACTGTGGATCCCACTGGTAAACATAATATTTGTATTGCATTTTTGTTTGATTATTTTAAAAATTAGTTTACACAGTTCAAATTGTAATATTACATTTAATTTAGCGATCCCAAGCTCTCGGTACAGTCGGTCAGTATTAGTCAGTCGGTCATAGTTAAAAAGGATTTTAAGAATTTTATTTTGTAGAATCTCTACAACTCTAAAATTTGTTTGACTACAAGTTCCCCA
Source organism: Galerucella pusilla (assembly GCA_910591695.1). Taxonomy (NCBI): domain Eukaryota; kingdom Metazoa; phylum Arthropoda; class Insecta; order Coleoptera; family Chrysomelidae; genus Galerucella; species Galerucella pusilla. The sequence goes on from CAJUYI010006478.1 coordinate 12,944, forward strand.
AACCGGTAACAAATATCGCAGATGTGCTAAGAAGAAAGCATTATATACATTTTTTTTACTCTGATTTGTTAGGTAATTTCTACATTTAAATAAGGCCGAGATCATTGGTATTACTTTCTCAGAAATATAGCTTACATGTTCCGACCAGCTTAGTCCATCGTCAACAATCAACCCAAGATACTTTATATTTGTGACTCGCTCTAATAATATGTTATCAATACTAATATTACAATCTTCATGTTTTTTGTTTTTTTGTTTAAACAACATATATTTAGTCTTCAAGATTAATTTTTAGTTTATTATTGTACAACCAGTGCATGTAGGATTTGAGATCGGCGTTGACTAATTCATTTAATTCTTTATCATTTGTTCCTGTATAAACCAGGACAGTATCGTCTGCAAAAGCAAAATATCTACCCCTAAGGTTAGCATACTTAAGGCTAAGAACATATAGGGAGTACAGCAGAGGACCAAGGACGGAACCCTGCGGCACTCCATATCCATTCGTAGCCGTATCACTTTTATTTTTGTTGATTTTGACATATTGGCTTCGATCAAGTAAATACGATTTTAGAAGGTTATATATTATCCCTCTAAATCCCATTTTTGCCAACTTCATAAGCAGTAAATCCAGACTCACCACATCAAACGCCTTTCTCAAATCCACAAACACTGCAATCACTAATAGGGTATTTTCCTATGAGCGGAAAAAATTAAAAAAGAGTCGGAG
>CAJUYI010006479.1:0-13673 GCA_910591695.1 Galerucella pusilla
AAAGTTATTAAAGGTGGATACTTTTATCTGAAAAGCAATGTATATTAGTGTATATGTCCATTCATAACACATTTTGTAAATACTAATAATTTTGAATACTATGTCAAAGTTTATTGGTATTATTTGGGCACAATATATCTTTCAGGTCTCAGTGAATGTCACCCCAAGATACATACATACATACATACATACAAACATACAATGGGCTCAGTTAAGTGTGTTGCATAATTTTACTCATGTGGATGTTTAAGATTTTAATTAAATCCCATTTCAAAATTTCTTTGTGCTTTACGGATACAAACTGCATTACAATGGAAACATCTCATTTCATATTCACCTGCTTTTCTTGGAAAATGTTAATTCATCTTTAGAAATAGTTGAAGAAGATCCAATATTATGGTGAGTACATAATGTACAGGCTGTCTCAAATTGGTGTGTTTTGCAGGGTATCTCGTAAACTAGAAGAGATAGAAGAAGTTAAGATGTTATGACTTCTTTCTTTGTTAAAGTAACAATGGCCTAATTAAATCTTTCGGAAGATACAGGGCGATTATTAAAAACTGTCGAAAACTACAAGGTACTATAACTTCTTAATGAAGGAAAATATAAAAAAACTTTTGATAGATATAATATTAAAGAAAAGGGCTTAATGAAACTCGAAGTCCAAACCACAATATTTAATATTGACCATAAAAGGACAATTATCATCATCAGGCTACAAAAAGAAGGAAATGGTACACTTAAAACAAAGATCTCATGAAATTATGTTAAATTTAGACAAAATAATTTATCAAGTAATGTAACATGATGTTCAAAATTGAGAATTCAAAATAAGAACAAAATATTATTAAAAATTGAATCTAAAACTTAAAAATGCATTAAAATTACGTTGAGTTAAAAAGACATGAAAACAAATTGCAATTACAAAATTTGATATCCAAAACAATATTAATAAGATTATAAAGTGATGAAACAAAATTTAGTTACCTTAATGAAACATTTACAACTGGAAAACTGTTAAGTTATCGCCATTAAAAATTACTCATAGGTATGATACTACAAAATGACATTGAAATATACGAGTATTATTTACCGAAACCAGTAGCAACTTAATTGTCCGTTTATGGTCAAGATTAAATATTGTGGTTTGGACTTCGAGTTTTATTGAACCCTTTTGTTTTCAAAAACCACATTTGAGATATGGATGAGCTCTTGGCGTTAATATTAAAGAGTTCAGTGGCGCACGGAATTTTTACATTCTAATAAAATTAGTTATAGGTAGATTAGTTGTCTACAATGTTTCTTGTTGTTTTATAAGTTTATTGTTTTTATCTTTTCAATATGGTTTTATTTTTTGATAATTATAATTTTGATGAATGAAATTGTCACACATCAGTATCCTTATAATGAAATGTTAAATTTCCTTACTGAGTGTTCAATTTTTTAAGGGTGTTTCACCTGATAACATCCATAAATGGTTTATATGCACTGTAGCTCCAACCATTGAAAATAGATATGTTATATGTCGTGTCAGGTGAATAAGAATTGAAAAAGGAAACGAAAAACGTCAAAATATATAGGGTGTCCCATTTAAAACAACATAAGTTAGCATTATACCTCCTTGATGAGCCCCCTAACAAAAAAATTCTGTGCGCCACTGAACTCTTTAATATTATATCTATTAAAGGTTCCCATAACGTTTTTTTTATATTCTTCTTAATTAAGAAGTTATAGTGCCTTGTAGTTTCGACAGTTTCCAATAATCGCCCTGTATCTTCCAACTGCAGGGAGTTACGGAATATTCAATCATTCTATCGTTACTTTAACAAAAAAAGAAGTCATAACATATCAACTGCTTTTCTTCTATCTCCTCTAGTTTACGAGATACCCTGCAAAACACACCAATTTGGGACACCCTGTACTATTATCATTCTTTGAATTGTGTTGTAGTCTTCGAAATTTGAGTTGAAATTTTGCCAATCTATGTTAGCGTTTTATATTGTTTGTCTTCATTTTGTTTCGGAACAATTTAATTGATAGCCATTTCATATCTGTTTCTTACTATCATTTTATGAATCATCTATCCACTTGATATTGCAATTTGTTCAATTATTTCGAATTCTTCTTCAAAATGTCCTCAACATATTGGAATTAGGAAAGCTCCTTGTATCATGTGTGACATAGAGTGGTTTGAAACGGATAGTATTGTAATGTCATTGTTGGTTTTTCATAAATTAAATATTCAGGTTTGTTTTCAATTTTACTAGCTGCTAAATCCAAAAAGTTTATTGATTTATTTCTAATGTGATATTGATGTTAGGATGTGAGTTATTAATAAATTGGAGAAAAATATTTACCTATAACGTTCTATAAGTACCTACAAAACATGATAGACTATCATCAACATAGCTTTACCAAAATACAATATCTTTAGCTAAATGAGTTTTAAAAATAAAAGTCTCCTGATTACTAATGTCTGCTAAAATTTCTGATTTAGGTAATCCCTCATTACGAAAGTAAAATTTGTTGTTAAAACAGAATAATTTTAATGATTGCAAACTTCAAATAAATTTAGAATATCTATTGCAGTATTTATATCTACAGTGTGCTTAAAAAAACTACTCAGCCTCGAGGTTAGGTTAAAATTTGAAAGGCAATTGGGGCTTAGCTCAGTGAACAATTTTTGTAGCGCTATCCGTATTTATGATAAGGGTCGTTGAAGAAAAAGGATTAGTATACATTTTTTTGGAATTTGTCGATACTACTGGCAATATTGTAATGAAATTAAATACGAATATGTTTTGGAAGCTGCTACATCTTATGCATTTGATTTTATATCTTACTCTTACTCGGTTTGTGCCAAGTAGTATTGAGCATATCTCTTTTAAGGTAACGATTTATTAATCAAAATTTCAAATGAACTTAAACATCATTTAGCTTTACTGCTCTTGGTAAAACTTCAGACTATGTACATTTTTGATTTTTGATGAAGTTATCAAATAGTATCAATAAAAGGTAGAACGTGTCGCGGGACACACGGTAGGAACTTTAGTTCCTTTTAGGCAAAAATTTTTTGAATCAAGAAATAAATACACATATTAATATAAGAATTTATTTAACTCTGGATTAAACTTCATTTAACAAAAATATACTTACAGTAGTATTAATTATAAATAAAAATAAAAATCTTATCATTAAGTTGTTTGGCACAATAGTTATTTATGATACAAGTGCGTGAAGTTATACTTTTGCGCACGAGTTGCGAAAATGCCAATATATTATATTAAATAATCCGTACAAATTAACAACAAATACTTAAATCAGAATAAAATGTGTATTTAGGGGACCTCAGATTTTATAAAATTTTGTAATACATCTGACAATTTGCATATTCCTCGGTGGTCGAGTAGTAAGCAAACCAGACTCTCACGCGGTAGACCCGGGTTCGATTCTCCGTGAAGATGTTTTTTTTAATAGAATATTCATTATTATAGATAATGGTACGGTACCCTTCATGAGCGAGTCCGACTGGCAACATCTACTTATAACAGCATCGTATTTTTAAAAAGGGAAACCGTAGCATTATACAAATTGGACATTCAAGAACTGTACGTTTACCACAAAAAAATTAAGTGGGTCGTAGAAAAAATATGCTGTTCGACTCTTGTGGATTATCCATATCGCACTTGAATGATTGAGCACTCCGCCTGCGGCATCGTGCTCAAACTTCGTCCTCGTGCGATATGATTTAGAATGGTTTATGTTTGTGGATACTTTTTACCCCTCCGATACAACTATCAATTTCACCCCGAAATCAGTATTAAAGTGACTCCGCTGAATGAAAATGCTCGTGGTATGTGAATGTGTAAAAATAAGACGTTATACTCGGAAAGTGAGGTTATCCTACTGATAACAATTAATTATTCAGCATTAATTCGGTAATAAACTCTGTAATGACATTATCGTGCTCACATTTTTTCCACTGTTTTAGCACTAAATATAAGCACTATATTCGAGACTCTGTGAAAAATATATCAATGCTTATTTGCAACTGACCGAGCTCCCAACAATACTTTTCGAAGTTCTCACTTTAAACTGAATCCTGGCCAGATGTTCTTGGATTACTTTTGGAGCGTAATTTGAATATTAGAATGAAATTCCGTCCAACTATCAAATTCAATTCACAAAATCAATTTCACCCCATCTTACGGTACCGTATAGTGGTGATTGCGAGTTTTTCTCTATGAGTGTATGTTTTTTAGATTTTTTTATTCCATTCAATAATTATATTGACATATTATTAGCCACTTTCAATCACGAAAATTAAAATCACACTACTTTGTTATGTAAATCCCGTTTACATAATATTCCGTTTATATAAATATTTCGTGATTTTATTCCAGAATCATATATTTTCCGTTATTTTTGATCAAGAAACCTCTCCGTAATTGAAAATCATATTCATTACAATTTTGGCTATAGGTAAAAATTATGATGACCTCTTCCTTCATTCGTTTCTCCAATTTTAAGTATTACTATCGACTAAACTATTTGGAATTATTTAAAGAATTAACTTAATAGGTATTTCCAAAGATGTTAATAGCTATTTGGTCGAGAATAATAGTTAGATTGTTGACCATGTCATAAAAATTGGAAAATACTTTTTTAATAGTTTTGATTATTGTTTATCGCTTGTAGATTGTAGTTGTTTCTATCAACCAATGAAATAAAAATATTGTGATATGCGTATTTAAACTCAATAATGCCATGATAATAAAAAAAATTGATCTACAGAGGTATAATATAATTAGAATAAATTACACATATAAAACACATATACGGAATGCGGAAGAGATAGGTAGATAAAACAGCTGTGGCTGTTTTTTTTTGTGGAGGGAAGCTGGCTTGAAAATAAATCCTTCAGCCACATATTTTTTTATATTTATTTATATTGTTTTATTAGGTGTTACTTGAATCTATAATTCGATACCATTACAGATCAAGATTCGTTTTTCTAAAGAACTCCACCAGAGCGTCAATATAGTTATTTATGTAACTAGTGTGTAAAGTAGCCTTTTTTTGACGAATGTGAATATTGGCATGAGCCGCAGGCGAATGCGACAATCACATCAGTCGGAAAAAAGGTCTTTACACACGAATTGCATACAATATTTTCTCTACTAGCGAATATTTAATTAAAATACAAAAGTTTAATAGTAATTTTCTTTAAAAGAATCTTTAACGCCATTATTAATTTCTGATAAGATATATTTTTTTCGTAAATACTCATGGATTTTTGGGGCAGTAAATCATTCGCAGCATTCTGTGCCACATCTAATATATTTGGTGGTGTATTTGCCAAGTAATCTAAGAGATCGTCAGAGGAATCCATCTTTATTTTTATAATAATCTAAAATAACATCATAGTTTTTTAAAAATATTCAATTCTTAAATATAAAATACAATTGCTCACCCTAGGTATAGTCGGAAGATCTCAATTTAAATTTTAAATGTCAGATTCAATTCACAAAGAAATGTCAGTCACTCACCGCCAACTTATGCCTATTTACCGTATTATTTCCAGTACCTACTCATTAATTATTTAACAATAATTATTAGGTTACTTTACCGAATTCTATTGGTTTCTATCTCCAATTTATGAAAAAACTTAGATTTAATATCCGTTTAATATACCTATATTTTTATAAGACTAGATATCTATAACTACATACATATTGGAATTTTTTCATTACGCACTGGTGCGTAAAATAAAGTTTTACGCACTCGAAAATGTGTCTGAAGTACGTACTTAACACACGGTAGTAGAAAAACTATTTTTTCTACTCCTGTTTCATAATATACTTATTAAAAGACTAACATCTGTATCATAATGATATTCATTATGATATATATATATATTATCAAATATTCATTATGATACAGATTTTTAAGCCAATAGGAATGCGACATTCGCACAATATTTAATATAGCCATGAATACCTGGTTGACATTTCTGAAATTTAATATATTAGGTCTGTTCCCTGCAATAAAAGTGTAGCACTGAGCTATACGATTTTATTTATTTTAATTATGTTTTAATGCTTTTTGCAGTATACAAATGCACTATATATAGGACTATCTATGTATATATACATAGATAGTCCCAAATTTAGCAATTTTACAAGCATTTTTTCACAGATAGACCTGAATTTTTCAAAATTATATAGCTCAGTGCTACACTTTTATTGCAGGCGAACAGACCTATTAAGTGACACTTAATTTGACAGCTGTCAAATAATTTTGATTTTCAAAAGTAACTATATTTAAATAAATAATTTTTACATGCACAAAGAAGATTAAAGAATTAATATTATTTTGCTCAAAAGTGAGAAGAAACCCACAGGAACTCTACTTTAACGTGTGTTTTCTGGATCGAAATACTTTTGTTTATTTTCATAAAAAAAAATAATTTTATTAATTGTAACAATTTATTTCAAAAATACATTATTTATTTATCAGTATTTCACTTACATTAACATAACAAACATTATTTACTTTAGGAAAGAGTTGTAAAAATCTGCATAATAGCTAGGGATAAGATTTTTTGACAAAAGCTCCTTAAGGTCTTTCTTTTTATTCTCGCTAAGTTCCATTTTATTCTGATATGCGCTTTGGATCATTATTTCTTGTAATGCAGGCATTTTTTTCTTTGGTTTCTTACATCAATTTCACGAAAATTGTCTTGTGTGTAAGACGTTTTATAATACAAACTAAAAGAATTTTCTTTTTTAAACATCATGACTTTAATGTCATTCCATAAAACTGTATTTCCTGTGGTATCTATATTGTAATTGTATCCCCATTCTTCTTGAAGTTTTTTTAAATGCATAAATGACTCAAAGGTAAGCTCGTGGACTATAAATGGCGGAGATGATTTTTCGGAATTTTTTATTATGGTGATATACTGGTGTGGTGAATATATAGGGCCAGATTTTAATTTTTTTTTGACTTCCTTCTCAATTAGGCTGTGCACATTGTCACCCTCATTTTAGCTGTGGCCCTTAATTAAAAATTTATGTTTGATTGATTTAATATTATAGTGACTTACTGCATATAAATACATGGTTGCAATAACTTTATTTTTGTTTTGCACACAGCAATTATCTGAGTAAAACGTTATTTCCATTTCTTCTTCTGGTGAGCTTTTATCAGTGGACAATAATTCAAAATATTTTAATATGGAGGTTCCAATTTCAATGCAACCGCGTTTTGCCTCGCATTCATTCCAATAAAAACAATGGACATTAAGATAAATGGCCCAACTATCGGACGTTTAGGAACGAAGTCGAACTTTAACTCTGGAAAATCACTGACACGGATTGCATTTCAGGTTCCTATATTTCTTTGCCTATCATAATATATTATCTCCTTCGATAATAATGAATATAGTTGTCTAATGATTAATAATTTATTAAATAAAGGTACATTTGTCCCAGTCATCGGACGCTCAAACAAAGTGGAGCTCTACTTATCGGACGGGATATGTCCCTATCATCGGCATATGTGGGATAATAAAGCAATACATAAATTACAATTGATTTGAAATACAATAAGACAAGAAAAAAAACATTAATTTCAAACTGTTTAAACTACAATAAAAACGTTTGCTATGTATTCAAAAAATGAGCGTTCTGTCATTTAGCCATTATCTGACTTGCTAATCTCCAACGATTTTGGAACATTATTAATGACCTCCTTTGGAATTCTCTTATAAGAATATATTATAATAAGCGATGGTGGCAGTTCCCTAACAGCATTGAACATGAAAATAACAGTGATTACTCCTTTTCCGGTATTATTTGACATGCTGTATACAGTTTTATCACCTTTTTTAGTTGAAACTTTTTCTCCTTTGGGATACAAGAAAACGGCCGTTTCGTCGCAGATATAAACTCTATTTGGTTCGGTTACATTGTTCATTTAAATAATTATTTACTTCATCGAACCATTGGCGTATTCTTTCTTCTGTCACTTTAGATCGGTGTCCAGTCAAGCTCTGTGGAACCCTTTTGGATCTCCTTAAGAAGCTCTTATACCAATGACGACCGATAAATAGACTTAAAAATGGAGCATGGTCCTAGCTATCGGACTTGTAATAAAATAATAAATGGGAGACTCAAATGCAAACAAGCTTCAGTGAAAAAAGGTAGAACGTGTCGCGGAACACACAGTAGGAACTTCAGTTCCTTTTAAGCAAAAATTTTTTGAATATTATATTAATTATAAATAGAAATAAAAATCTAATCATTAAGTTGATTGGCACAATAGTTATTTATGATACAAGTGCGTGAAGTTATACTTTTGCGCACGAGTCGCGAAAATGCCAAAATATTATATTAAATAAACCTTAAAAATTAACAACAAATACTTGAAACAGAATAAAATGGGTATTCAAGGAGACAGATTTTATGAAATTATGTAATACATCCGACGTTATAGATAAACAATTTACATATTCCTCGGTGGTCGAGTAGTAAGCAAACCAGACTCTCACGCGGTAGACCCGGGTATGATTCCCCGTGAAGGAGTTTTTTTTAATTGTTAATTCTATTTTCAAATATTTATTCTGATAATAATAACGACAACAGGTAGACGTTTGATATATTCAGCAGAATATCCATTATTATAGATGAGGGAGTCCGACTGGTAACATCTACTTATAACAGCATCGTATATTTAGAAAGGGAAACCGTAGCATTATACAAATTGGACATTCAAGAACTGTTATATTACAGTTTAGAATAATTTTTATTTTATAGATTTTTTCTTAAGTGGGTCGTAGAAAAAATATGCTGTACGACTCGTGTAGATTGTCCATATCGCACTTGAACGATTGAGCACTCTGCCTACGGCGTCGTGCTCAAACTTCGTCCTCGTGCGATATGGCCATCATATCCAAACTAGTTGCAAAAACTATTATTTTTATCAAAATATGCCCTTCTTTTACATTTCAAAACAATCTGCCAAATGTCAAATCAATTTATCAATCCATTTTAAAGTTATCGAATTAAAATATTCAAGTTTTCAAAATTTCAACACCCTGTATTTCGAAAAGTAAATGTGCTAGACCCCTGCTTAGTCCTCACATCATTTTGTCCAATTTTACGAGAGGAATCTACATGCAAACCCTTAACGTTCGAGATGCTTATACCATTTTTTGCGCGATCGTATTGAAATAAATTCCGAATAAAATAATTCAAATTTCTTCGAAATGAACGAAATGTCAAAAATGTCAAAAGTGACATTTATACTTCTCGATCAGTTTAAAATATATTTTGCATTTTGGTGAAATTGTTTTTATGCTATTTATTACTTTTCGACGTCTGAATGGTAAGTAAATCACTTACCGACGTTAAACTTAGAAACCAGTCACAACCTACCGTCCTGACAACCGATACTGTAAATAAACAAAAAAGATCAATCGCGCAAAAAAAATTATGGAAATAATGTGAAGATCACCAGCACTGCGAATGCCAGCTTTGCATAGTATTTTAATGTGGCATCGGTGGTTCAGTGGTATCTGTATCTGTAGAGTAGGGAGGGTGAGTGTGTAGGCTCACAGCACTTAGGCCACATGTGACCCATTATACATCCTCCCGAGGAGTTGTCCTCCTAGGTCATTGTGCATCCTGTCCTTCTCAGTAAGGTCGACAGGTCAATAGGAGACAATATCTCCTTTATATCGGCAGGTGTAGGCCAAGACTCACCGAACACACATCTTCATCTTCCACACATCCTGCATAGAGGTGTGTCCACTAGCCTCATAGTGTTTCCATAGTTGACAGTGACCAGTCAGAAATCCTACTGTTAAACGTAGGTTTTTCCTGGTCATCGCCAAATATTTCTTCGGCGCCAGCTTCCCAGGGTCGCCCAGGGTGGTGATCCTGGCAAGACTGCATCCTTTGATTCCATCCCATCTCTTAAGGGATTGAGCATAGGTGTAACGTTTGGCTAGTTCCGCAATTGTCGAAGTCGTTAGGCCGTGGGTGTCACTGGGTCCTAGAATTTTTAGTCAATCGGGTTCCCTGGCTAAAGAATCAGCAATGCGATTTCCTTTACTCCTGTCGTGCCCTTTAACCCACCTCAGGATAATATTGTTATCTGCCGAGGCGTCAGCTAAATCTTGGTGGCACTCTAGTACTAGCCTCGATATAACACGTTGTCTGTTCAAGGCTAATAGGGCTTGTCTACTATCAGTGCAAATTATTATGTTTTCGCCAGAAATTCCTCTTCTGGTTAGTTCTTTTGTGGCAATTGAGATACCAGCCAGTTCTGTTTGAACCACGCTGGTATTGTTTCCCACCCCCCACTTAATCTTTAGGCTTAGTGCTCTCGAGTAAACACCACATCCTGAGCCTTCTTTCATTTTTGAACCATCTGTATATATGCGTATTGCATTTGCAGAATCTGGCTGTGTCTTCCTGCCATAGGCTTAACCTCAATTGGCCCACTCCTACTTCGGGGTTTACACCAGCCGTGCGCAATCGTACCATGGTTATTAACGCAACCTCCTTGACTTGCAGGTCCAGAGGGGTCAGACCAGTAATTAGTTCCATTGCTGCGGTTGGTGTTGTTCTCATGGCTCTTGTGATGTTTAAACAAGCCATTCGCTGTATTTGATATAATTTTTTGATGGCCGCTGCTTGTAGAACCTTCGGTCCCCATGCAATTGCTACATACGTTAACATGGGTCTTATTATTGCAGTGTAGATCCAGGTGACCACAGGGGGTGACAGACCCCATGTGCGTCCCACTGTCCTCCGACACTGCTCATAAGCCACATATGCTTTTTTTGCTCTGCTGTCTAGATGAGAGTTCCATGTTAGTTTCCTATCGAGGGTAATACCAAGGTATTTCATCTCTTCCGTAAAGCTTAGTTTGCTTTTGAAGATTTCGGGAGGTTTCAAACCCGAATTTTTTTCCTGGTGAAAAGGACCATCTCAGTCTTTCTGGGATTGATCGACAGTGAGTGTTCCTTACACCATTTTCCAATTAATTTAAGCCCATCCTGCGCTCTATCGCACAGTGTGTTCACAAATTTGCCAGTCTGCAAGATAACTATGTCATCTGCGTATGCAATTGTGTAGAATCCATTGTTGTTGAGGTGATTAATCAGGGTGTCTAGGACTATGTTCCACAGAAGGGGTGATAAGACTCCTTGTGGACAGTGGACATCCCCTCATGACCAGTCCTCTTACTGTGATGTCTTCTACATTGATACTTATTGTTCTACTAGAGAGCATCTTGAGTATCCATTCTCCTACTACCAGAGGTACATTCCTGGAGTTGAGTTGTTGGGTAATTGTTGGAAAGGTTGTTTTATCAAACGCTCCCTCGATATCTATGAATATACTCAGGGTGGATTCTTTGTTGTCCAATGATCTTTCGATTCTGCCAACCACTTGGTGAAGGGCCGAATCAGTGGACCTTCCCGGAGTATATGCATGCTGATTTGGATGAAGTGGGTTGTGAACTAGCACTTCATCTCTTATATACCGCTCGCATAACCTCTCCATTGTTTTTAAAAAGAACGATGTGAGACTAATTGGTCGGAATGCTTTTGGTGAGGTATAGTCCATCCTACCTGGTTTGGGTATAAATACCACTCGTACTTCTCTCCACTTACTGGGAATATACCTCAGAGCTAAAGAGGCTCTGAAAATTTCAACCAGGTGCAGCATAAGAATATCCATTCCCCATTGAAGTAGGGCTGGTCTTATTCCGTCAGGTCCTGGTGACTTGAAGGGGGAAAAGCCCGATGTGGCCCACCTTATCTTGTCCTTATCAATTACTGCACTAGCAGATTGCCAGTCGTATTGTGAGGGTGTTGTTGGTACTTCCGTCCAGTTTGACGTTCGAGGAAAGACAGAACCTGGGAAGTGAGTTTCTATAAGAATCTCAGCGCTCTCTTGAAGGTTGGCGGCCTTGTCGCCATTTTCCCTTGTCAGGATGCCGATACTCCTATCTGGTTGAGGCAGTGATCCACTAGTACCTCCATCTCTTTAGTCGGTGGTAGGGTGGCCGCATCTGAAGGTAAGTACACCGATGCGAGTACCAACGCCGTATATTTGCCTCTTCCATCTGGACATTCCACTTTAACCGCAGTTAGGTCTGAGGTGCAGAATTGTGCCATCGGCTCTGTATTTCCCTGGGACGTAAACAGCTGTCCTAGGTTGCTGATTGCTTGGTAGGCTAAAAATTTGACCCGATAGGCTACTGAAACCAGTAATTTTGGTCTTTATTATCCAGGGCTCCAGGATCAAAGCTATTGCATCCTCCAATACATCAAGGTGGCGACATAGTGATGCCGTTGCCGCCTTTTTGTGTTGGAGGTTGTATTGTATAATATTTACCTTTTTTCCAACGTCCTTGCTCATGAGTAGGTTGCATGGAATTGGAGTTGCTTTAGAGGTCCATCTGCTCCTCCGCTAGAGGAGAGACGACCTCGCTGTGTTCGGGTGCCTCCTCCGTCAGGTCATCGACTGCTTCGACGTCGTTACCTGATAGTCAATGAGGTGAACGCATAGCTCATCCTCATCGACTTCTTCTTGAGGACAGCCATATCCTCGTCTCCGATTCCGAAAAAGAAGAGGTGTCCTTCTGGGTTGACCTTTACCTTATGATGAAAAGTGCACCACCTTGCCACCGTCAGATCAGGGCTCTGCGCCCTAAGCCAACCAAGCACCCTCTCTTTTTCACCGGATGTCGTCTTGTGGACGTCCTCCGGGATCCAGAGCGAGGCCTTGGTCAGCTTAGGGAGCCTATCCACACTAACGACCACCAGTGATGCCTCCTCCCACGGCATGAGGTTTTTTGTGGCTTTTTTCAGCCACTCTAGCGTCCCGTCGTCATCGCAGACCACTGATGATTTCACCGGAGTATGTCCACGACTTAAACGTGGGCGCTTTGCTATTGCTGCTGGAGGCGGAGAAGATGATCTTGTCCAGTTCCTCTAGTAGTTGATTTTTAATGATTCTTTCCCGTTCTGCGGTAACCTTACCGTACGGGTTAGTCTCATCTATGATAGCAACCTTGAGGTGTCTCAAGGTGGCATCCGCAAAGGTTTTGGAAGGCGCGGCGACATTTCTGTCGCTGCGCGGCTTCTTCAGCCTTCTATGAGTCTCCTCCGTGGAGGTGCTCAAGTGAGGGCGCTTTCCTGCAGGGGCAGCCGGTTCCTTGCCTTTATTCAAAGCGGAGCTCTTGGTGCCGGCCGCAGGAAGTGCCTTTGCTGTTGGAGATGGAGTGGGGAAGAGGGGGGTGCACTTGTAGCTACTGCCACCCCTGAGTCCTTCGCTCTCTTCCTCCTTTTGGCTTCGGCGCCGCAAATGCGCTTTCGCCTAGGCCTTTGTGTTGTATCACGAGGTGATCTTTCATGTCCAGCCTCATTCTGTGCAGTATTTTGGGGTGGACATTTCTGTTCATCCCCAGCTACTGCTTTTGATTGAGGTGAGCACTTCTGTGCAGCCTCGGGATTTGTTTTTGTTTTTCGTGTTTTTATCATGTGTGTTTCCACGAGTGGCAAGGGAGGGGTTGGTCACCTCTGGCAGAGCCCCACATTACCAGAGGAAGGCTAATTACAATGGGGTTTCGCCCGGTTCCCCAAGGGGATCGTT
>CAJUYI010006480.1:0-13671 GCA_910591695.1 Galerucella pusilla
GGCGACTGTCAGACGACGTAACGTGGACTTTCTCTATAGTTATGACTTATGACAATCTCAATACAGGCTAGATACCTAATCATGATCATGGACGAACGTACTTGGTTAACCTTTGAATATCCTTGAATGAAAAAAAACCTGACTTCAATAAGCACAGTCAACTAAAAGGCAAAGTAAATATTTTTGTGTCGAATTAAATATGAAGACACCCCCATAGGTATCTTCGCTTTGTGAAAGATTATAGAATTGAATACATTTTTTAATTTGATCAACTGAAATCTTAAGTTTAATCTCAGGCTCCTACGATTTTAGTAGGCTGGGCTTGAAGCTTAGATGTCAGTTGATTTTTCCAAAAAATGTGGTCCATTAACATACAAAAATCCAAACCTGTAATTCTAGAAATAGCGAAAATATAGGGATGTCTTCATATTAAATGCTTCACACTGTATTACCATTCAATACTTGTATTTGCTGTTCCGCTTAAAAGGAATTAAGAATTTATACTGTATTCAGCAATTATCAATTGATTTATAATTTTGTCGGTGCCAAGTACAGTATGTATAAATGCAGCCTTATTTGGGAGTCTTATCAATCTGGGATATATATCTTACAGTTTTTAGGGTTTCGTACCCAGAGTGTAAAAGACGAACCCTATTACTAAAACTTCGCTCTCCGTCCGTCTGTCACCAGGTAGTAACTCATGAACCTTTAAACCGGCTAGTCACTATTCGTTGATGCGATTCGTTAATGCGTTTCGTCGGTTCACTTCGTTAATTCGCGCTTCGAACGAAGCGACGCATTACATCCTACTCATTGTGCGTTGAAGCGTTGATTCACTCCATAGAATAATACTTTATATTCACTTCGCTTCGATGATGCATGAAACTTGGTTCCATTGTGCGAAGTGTGAAAACTGACAACAACGAATGATTCGCGTGGAGACCGAATGGGTCAACTTCGTCGCTCCGTCGACTTCGTCGCATCTTTCAATGTTTCCTTTGATTCGTCCAAATACCGACATCAAGGCGAAGCGCCGCACAACGAATCGCATCGGCGAAGCGAGTCATACTCACTAAGCAAAAATTCGTGAAGTACTGCGACGAAACGACGCATTAACGAATAGTGAGTAGCGGGCTTAAGAGTTAGAATGTTGATATTTTCACAGATGTATTTCTGTTGACGCTATAACAACAAATGATGAAAACAGAATATTGATACAGTAACAAATACCTGCAGCCGTAGCCTAGTTGGTTAAAGTGTCATTCTAGTAAACGCCATGCGGGCTAATGGTTTTTAAAAATTTGTTATATATTATATACTCTCCGAAGCTCTGAATATGAATCACAAAAGTAAAGTCCATCAGCTAAATAAATTATATTAGCTTCACTTGTATGTGTTTGTGTGTTTTGTAGATAATGGAATAGTGAGCGAGTCTTATTATTTTCAATAATTGAAATCGAGCCAAAAATAAAAAAGTGATGGAAGATCAAATCTGTTTAAATCTCAAGATGGTCGTTTTTTGCATCTGAGTTATTCATAATATAGGTTATGTATCTAGCTGATGTGCTTTTCTTTGCAATTTCTTTTTATTCCTTTATTTTTTAAATATTTTTGTATTTGTTGCTGTAATCACCAGTACTGAGGAACATTCAAAAATGCTCTCCTTGTTTGTTTCTTGATTGAATAAATATAGATCTACAGATCCCACGTTCGCCAACAATTTACAGCATTCGGGTTCACTTTTTGTGTCCGATTATTGTCTATTATTTAGTTAAATAACTGTTGCTCATAAATTCCTTCAACAATTTTCTTTTTTCACATATATATATATATATATATACAGGGTGGGGCAATCTTCTGACATCGGAGGATTACATCGTTGTGGTGATAGATAGAACTTTATAGTTTTGTGTGAGGTAATACAGTTACTGAGAGCACATTTTGAAAATACTTTCGATTCTACAGGGTGTTCCAAAACCACGTAGCAGCACAAACTTACATTTTTTTAAATAGAACGTACTATATTTTGTTTAAGAATCGAAAAGATCTCACCGAGAGCGTTACAAAAATATAGCACTCTAATATATTATAAGGGTGTTTTACAAAGATATGGACAATTATTAGCAAAAAAGACCTCCTCTTTAACACTCTGCAGATCAGTAGATTAAAATAAATCAACAGGTCTTTGTGTTCAAATGTCATACACACATCATTGGCTGTGCTCAGTATTAATTACTTTTTTCATCGGTGGCTTCTTTAATACAGGGTGAAACAAAACGCAAACCGAGCAATATCTCAAAATTTTTAAATGAATCACCCTATAAGTCTTTTTACATTTTGTTAGTACAATTAATAAACTTTCAAACGATGTAGTAAACTTAGGGCATTAGTTAATGGAAAATCGTAGATATTTTATGATAATGGTCAAAAACAAGTATTTTACATACAGAAATTAAATGGTATTAAATTTTTTCATGCAACATCTTGTGAATTTCAACATTTCTAAGGCATAAATTCTAATCGTAATTTTGGATGCATCTAAAATATCTTTTATTTCTACTCTTACCATTAGAGGAAGGAAAGAAGGAATTATGTTGGAAGAAATATTTTTGTTTACTGTAAGTAGGCTAATGTCATTATAGTAGGTACTAATAAATATAAAAGCAGTTTGTAGTCTTTACGAAATAATTACTCAAGTCACCACAAACAGTATATCTTAGTTATGTAAAATGCAAGCTTGTAATTCATTTTCCAACTTTTTCTATTTTTGAAAAACTAACAATTATGGAAACCAACATTATAAGAACACTCACATTTACATAAATGAACATTGACATTCTATAAAAAGTAGAGTAGTTTATGCTAAATATTCAAAATGGCGATCATTTACTTCCATACAATTCTTTTCAAAAACGAGGATCTTACTCTTTCCAACATAGCTGGAGTTATTGTGGAAAATGCATTACGTTTGATACACAAGTTGCTTGATGTATCCCCATAAAAAGAAATCCATCGGTGTGAGATCTGGAGATCGAGGAGACCACGAAATTGGTCCACCACGTCCTATCCACCTGTCGGTAAAATTTCTGATATACAGATGCTCCATCTTGTTGGAACCACAAGTTAACTATTGTGTTTGAATCAACTTCCTAGACACAAAAGAAGAATACAGCAATATTTCTTTGACATTTATAAGTAGATACTATTTTGATAGTAGCCCACTTGATATAATCAAAAATATGGCTTGATTATGTTTCGCCCATTCTCAAACAAGCCTATAATAACAATTCTTGAAAGTGAAACATGAATAAATATGAAATTTTTGGTAATTCCAGGTACCTACGGTATTAGCAAACATTTTATTTTATTGATTAGATATTGTAGATGCATCCAAAATTACGATTAAAATATATGCCTTAGAAATGTTAAAATTTACAAGATGTTGCATGAAAAAATTTAATACCATTTAATTTCTGTATGTAAAATACTAGTTTTTGACCATTATCATAAAATATCTACGATTTTCCATCAACTAATGCCCTAAGTTTATTACATCGTTTGAAAGTTTATTAATTGTACTAACAAATTGTAAAAAGACTTATAGGGTGATTCATTTAAAAATTTTGAGATATTGCTTGATTTACGTTTTGTTCCACCCTGTATTAAAGAAGCCACCGATGAAAAAAGTAATTAATACTGAGCACAGCCAATGATATGTGAATGACAATCGAATACAAAGACCTGTTGATTTATTTTAATTTACTGTTCTGCAGAGTGTTAAAGAGAAGGTCTTTTTTGCTAATAATTGGCCATATCTTTGTAAAACACCCTTATAATATATAAGAGTGCTATATTTTTGTAACGCTTTCGGTGAGATCTTTTCGATTCTTGAACAAAATATAGTACGTTCCATTTAAAAAAATGTAAGTTTGTGCTGCTACGTGGTTTTGGAACACCCTGTAGAATCGAAAGTATTTTCAAAATGTGCCCTCAGTAACTGTATTAGCTCACAAAAAACTATGAAGCTCTATCTCTCACCACAACAATGTAATCCTCCGATGTCAGAAGATTGCCCCACCCTGTATATATATATAAACTGTGATTATATTTAGTGGTTTTTTTAGAGAAAAATACTTATTTTAAAGTACACACTTTATTTTGTTGAGCTTTCGTTGCGCTTCGTCAACTTCATCAGAACAAAACTTGTGATTAAAAAATAAAATCTAAAAACTCCATTATATAAAAAATACAGAATACTTTCCTAAAAACACGTCTACAAAAATATACGGTTGATCGAGAATATTCTATAGGACAACAGTTACCCTCTAAATTTACTTAGAAAATTATTATACCATTCGCCGATTCATCAAACCATTAACACACAAGAACAAAATATCGATATACCTGAAAATCCACTACAAGAAGAACCGCAATTGATTACTTATAAACCTTTACCATATGTAAGAAATCTAACATCTAAAATCTCCTCTATTTTCAAAGATGTTGATAACGTTAAAATCGCGAATAGACCAATTAAGAAGGTATCTAATGTTTTTTCAAAATTAAAAGAATTAAAAAAGAACAACTTTCCAATATTATGTACAAAATTCCTTGTAAAGATTGTGAACAAAATTACATAGGACATACTGCAAGACACCTAAAAGACCGTATAACTTCACATAGAAGCGATTGCAAACGATACGTAAACCGATGTGCATTAGCCCAACATGCCCATAATACCGGACATAGTATAGACTTTGAGAACACTGTAGTACTTGACAAATGTAAAAACTATACAGAACGACTTTTTATTGAAATGACTAGAATATCACAAGAAGAACATCCAATGAATACTAAGAGCGATACTGACGGTCTCAATTTAATTTACTCAAATCTCATAGACCTAGACTTGAAACTAAAAAAGAAAAGATATCATGATCATTCTGTAACTAATACTAGTCCAAACATCGACACAGAAACTGACATCAATCAATGAACCAACGGACAATTAAATACCACCTTTAAAATTGCTATTTACCAACAAAAATTTATAAACATTTTATTTGTCATTTTCAATTTTGACATTGGTTTGGTGAAATAATCAAAATTTATGGCCGTTTGCACCAATTAATATTTAAGTAGACTTAAAGTTAAGTGGCGCTTTAGGAAAGTTTTGCTTTGCACCATGAACAACTTGTCATTTAAAGCTCCACTTAGCTAAGCTTAGAAAATGGCTCGCTTAAACTCCACTTATCCTCAAAGTGGAGATTTCTAACCTAACATTTTTGTGTTTTGATTGATATATGTCAATTATTTTTCTGTTTTCGGGTATTCGTTTTGCGTTTTCCTATTTCAGGTGTGTTTCTTTATTTTTGAAGAAGAATGTTTATGGAGGATGATTTGGAAGTATTGGACATTCTTGAAAATGGATTTCCTAGAAGACGGTACTATATAATACTATATATAATACTATATATATAATACTATATAATTTGCCGATCTGATTTTCTTATTTTTAACTGTGTCCATTATCAGTAATTTTCTTATTAAGAAAACAAGAATAAAATCTTTTGATTTTCAAAAATTCAGAAATTGACGTTTAACAGTTTTTAATACATTTATTTCAAACCATAAAAACGAAAAGTCACCAGAAACCATAGAGAAATCAATAAAACTCAACTTAAAAAGCGATGTTGACAAATGTATTAAACACTTAGCTAAGAAGCCGAGGAAAAACATTGGTGCAACTGAACTTTCACTAAGCGACCCTTAAATTTTAAGCTCGCCTTAGTTATTCTTAGCTTATGCTTTTATTGGTGCAAACGGCCATGACGTGTTTTTAGGAAAGTATTCTGTATTTTTTATATAATGGAGTTTTTAGATTTTATTTTTTAATCACAAGTTTTGTTCTGATGAAGTTGACGAAGCGCAACGAAAGCTCAACAAAATAAAGTGTGTACTTTAAAAGAAGTATTTTTCTCTAAAAAAACCACTAAATATAATCACAGTTAGTATATGACTAGAGATGAACAATACAATTTATATATATATATATATATATATATATATATATGAAAAATTTCCCACAATAAATTCATTTTTTCAATTCAAATCACCCTCATGAGAGAAATTTCTTGGAAGCATTAACATTTATACGAAAAGGGTCCTTTTTATTCACAACATGGATCTTTCATTTGACACATTCGATAGGTATACCATGTGAACTCATTCATTCAGTCCTTTATGTTTTATAAAAAATAAAATAGGCATGTATCGATAAAGTATCGATATATTACTCCGATCCTTTTATAATGTGTATAATAAAGAATTTCCTTTCCCTTATTTTTATCCTTCAAAAATTAGTTCTCTATGGGGGATTTGATGCCAAAAAGCATGGAGGCGATATTTTAAGGGGGTGGAGGTAAATCTGAATTTACGATGTTCCCTTTTTGGATATTTTCCGAACTAAATATTACCAATTTGTTACAAATACTTATCGTTTATTTTTTATAGTATAAATTTAACACATCAACCGCCCAATGACCCGACATTTGCTTCTCAACCAAAATTGCATTTAGGCCCGGTGACCCGCCGTATGGTTCCCAGCAGGGTAGGGGATCTCTGAAGGCGCGAGGGTGCTGACACATAGAGAGTCCCGTCAGTACTAAAATTTTGAATTTAATGGGAACCAGAATGAAAACTGTAACGCCGTTAGTGGTTGTTGCAGATACTTCCACATATGATATTTCCACATATGATATCAGTGCTGACATCCTAGCCTGACAACTGCAGACCAATGTTTTACGACGTGTATTGTGAGTTTGTCCAGTTTTTGTTTCCAAAAACTATTTTGCTTATTTGTGTATGTGTGATGAGTATTCGTAGTTGATTTTTACTGTTTATAGTGGGACTTTTACTTTAAGAGACAATGTCGAGAATATTTATTAATTGTAAAAGACTCTATCTTTATAAAAACATGTTTTATTAAATGAAAAGTGACAGAAGTAGTTATTCTTCCATACTGCTTTGAACTTCCCAGCAATGTTGTTGAATTACTAACATTTATTTTTCTTCATGTTTGTCATTTAAATATGTAAAAAAACATTTCATTTATTGTATACCTCATCATTAATTATTACATTTACGTTATTCGTACATGGCAACTACATAAATCATTAGCATTACAAACAATCAGCATTACAAACTAGATTTTTCACATGGGCATACGTCGGTAGAGCAAAAGACAAGCACAAGAACAAAAGAAATTTTGTAAAACTTCCATACCGACATTGACAACCTGTTCAAACTGGTTACTACTCAGATGCAATGCAGCTCCTTAGCTACATTTCCAAGGATCAACACTCTGGTTGGAACTGGGTGCTTAACCTCTACAATGAGCGGGCTGTGAAAGAAGCAGACTTGAAACCACTGAGTCAGGACAATCTCATCGAATTATCCTGTGACAAGACTTTGCAACTTTCCTTCAACACCCAAGATGTTGGCAACAAAGAAGAGCAGAGTTAATAAGATAAAGGTGCATACCTATTAGAATTGGTAAATCGTATTAATAAATCAAATGATATGATACAGGTAATTTCAAAACTGGGAAACTGGTTAGAACTTTCTGCTTACCTGTGAAAGGATGTATTGTAAACATGGATTATACTTTTTCATGCATAAAATGAATGAACTTTAACATTTCTTATGATGGCTTCAGATAATACGTATCTTTACTCTTGTAGTATGTTCATTGCTTAGAGATTTTAATGATTACTTGCTCTCTATATTCTGTGATGATCAGCTTCTCAATGGTTGTGACTTCGTGTCACAAGAAATGAGAATTTTACAGACTTGTCCCCCCTATGATTTCAAATATAAGTTTGCAGTGCCACTTACTACAACGACGTAAAACAGACGTGAAGGTCGATTCGCCAACGTTGTATTCTGAAATAGATACATTATGACTTCATTACTGAATTTTTCCTAGCTTTGGAGTTGTGACTTTAGAGCTGATGTTTTGGTTAACAGCATTCTTGGGTCTCGCTTCTTTCTTCATTTAAGTATAACATTACCTACCATCTGTGCGCTTTTGGCCGACATCCCACCTATTTTCACTTTAGCGTTATAGCTCCCATAGCATATAGAATTATGGTAAGAGCTAATTGAAAACCGTAAAGCTTATGTACTTCTGAATAATCCTTTATTGATGGTAGTTTCACTAATCATATGCATCTAATATAAGTGCTGAAAATAATTTTATCCGTACTTTTGCTGAAGTGAGATCTGGACTGGACAGGAGTGTCATTGTTTAGTATTTGGCGAACAATTTTGTTCGATCCACAATTAGAACTTAAATATCATTAGTCAAACACAAATCAAAGAAATGGATCTGCACGTGTTAAGGATGGGTAGACATTTCCCGTTGGATATTTGCCAGTCACCGAGACTCCTAGTCGCTAGGAGTATATCATCTGAAGTAAATCTTGCGGAATTCCAATTGAAGAAGTGATTTGCCTAATAGTCCGGGGAAGTTAGATCGCAAGTTGTCGTGAAATGGCAAATATTTCCACCAGAGATTTTACTTTTTCAAACGAAAGTATATGAATAGTTTGGCAAGTTCATCTGAAGCTACGGGGCATCGGTAAGAGGCGAGGAAACATGGCGGTATCTGTCATAAACGTACAAATAACGTACGGTACCTATTTTACCAAGTAAAACTGAAAATACAAAGGTCACTGCAAGGGTCACTGACAATACCAACGCCACTGGATGAATCAATATTAGTCAATTGAGGAAGTGAGAGGGAAGAACACACGCACGCGCTTGCCAATAAGAAGTCAGCTGGTCAGGCCTTTCGATAAAAATCAGCAATTATGTAATTCGGAGGGTGTGGTAATTATGGTTTTCGTACGACGCTGCCAGAGCTTGAAGAATCCCATAACAAATTTGGAAAAGTGCTCATCCTTTAATATTCATAAATTGAAAAAATAATGTCAATAGAAAAAATCTAAGGAAACAAGCACATTAAAGAATTAACGTTTAATCATATTGTTAATAATAAAAAGTCCCTTTTTTAATGATTATCACTAAATACTTAGCACTTTAGCTTTTTCATAGTTAAACGTGGCAATATTGAATGTTTTCGACTCACAGAGTTCAAAAAAGTGCAGATAAAAGCAAGGAGAAGCCCAAATAGCCTATTGTGAGGCAGTCGAAGACTTCCCACAAATTTCTAAGCTATAGAAGGCACACTCAAATGACCACCATAAGAGTATCGGCATCCTGACAAGGGAAAATGGCGACAAAGCAAACTTCAAGAGAAAGCTGAGATTCTTATGGAAACTCACTTCCCAGGTTTAGTCTTTCCTGGAACGTCGAACTGGACGGAAGTAACAACAACACCCTCACAATACGACTGGCAATTTGCTAGTGCAGCAATAAATAATGAGAACAAGATAAGATGGGCCCGGGCCAATCAACCGGGATTTTCCCCCTTCAAGTCGCAAGGACCTGACGGAATGAGACCAGCCCTACTTAAATGGGGAATTGATATTTTCATGCCGCACCCAGTTGGAATTTTCAGAGCCTCCTCAGTTCTGAGGTATATTGCCAGTAAGTGGAGAGAAGTACGAGTATATTTATACCCAAACCAGGTAGGATGGGCTACGTCATCTTACCAAAAGCATTCCGACCCATTGTTCTCACATCGTTCTTTTTAAAAACAGTGGAGAAGTTATGCAAGCGGTATATAAGAGATGGAGTGCTAGTTCACAACCCACTGCATCCAAATCAGCATGCATATACTCCGGGAAGGTCCACTGATTCGACCTTTCACCAAGTGGTTGGCAGAATCGAAAAATCATTGGACAATAAATAATCCACCCTGGGTATGTCATAGATATCGAGGGAGCGTTTGATGAAACAACCTTTCCAACAATCACCCAGCAACTCAACTCCAGGAATGTACCTCTGTTAGTAGGAGAAGATGCTCTCTAGTAGGGCAATAAATATCGCAGTAAGAGGACTGGTCATGAATGAATAATATACCACAAGGAACATACAGAAAATACCTTTCTCAAGATTAAATAATGATAAAATAATTTTTGGTCCCTATCTGACACAACGAAAAAAATATGATATATGTGTATTTATTTATTATTTTTTCTCTTATTTTTTGGGAATCAAACCACAATAATGTTTTTTATTTTTTATTTCGACGTTCCGGTAGCGTTCCAGCTACCGTTGTCAAGATTAACTAGTAATAAAATAATTTTTGGTCCCTATCTGACACAACGAAAAAAATTTGACAACTAGACAATCAATAATATTTTGAAGTTTAAGACTACAAAACTAGCTGTCATATTTTTTTCGTTGTGTCAGATAGGGAACAAAAAATTATACTAGTTAATCTTGACAACGGCAGCTGGAACGCTACCGAAACGTCGAAATAAAAAATAAAAAACATTATTGTGGTTTTGATTCCCAAAAAATAAGAGGAAAAATTATAAGTAATGCAACAAGGAACTTACACAGAAGATATTTATTTATTGATTCAAAAAATTTGATTATTGCTTAAGGGCCATTCGCACCGATTATCCTAAAAAGTCATATTTAACTAAGTGACACTTACAATTTAAGTGGAACTTCGTTCGCGCCGTACCTCCCTTAACTAAGTGGGAGGTTCCATTTGACAATGCCGCAGTTTTAAAATCTTTTTTTGGAAAAGAAGATTTTGTCAGGAATTAACCAATTAACGGCAGTTTGATCTATGCGTTTGATATTAGTTGGTGTTATCTTTGATTTTGACGTTTTGATTAGTATTTTTTCTTCCGAGTCATTTTACTAGTTTAAATACACGTGAAAAATCATTATTATTAGTATAGAAATGTCATAGGAAATAAACAATTTCAATTTCTCCAATAAAATTGTGAGCAGTTTCCTTCGTCATTCTAAATCTAAGAAAAAACGTCTAAGGATCGAATGTATTAAAATAATCGTTCCTTATATATAACTGTCTGGGTATGCCGTATTCAATTATATCAATTATTTCTAAATCGTCATCATCTTCTAACATTTCCATTTCGATGGGACAAATTACAAATACAAAGATCTACCATCTACCAAAGCACAATTTACTCAAATCTAAACTGTCATAAGTCAACTTCAAAATTAGTATTTCGAGGTTAAGTGGAACTTTAAGCCGTGGATATTCCGAGCTTAGTTAAGGTATCCTTAACGTCGCTTTAAGGGTGCCTTTAAATACGGTGCGAACGACTAAGTGACACTTAGTGGATTTGAGTGACACTTAACCTTTAAGTGTAACCGGTGCGAATGGCAAGTGTTAAATAATAAAAATCTTGCGGAATTTATACTTTGACTCTTTGGGAGTCCATACATAGGGTACGTAAACTCTTGGACTGCATCGATTTTGGTTTCATTGAAGATGTCAGTAGGATTCGTCAAAGAAGCATAAGCGTCGTACAGCCGGCAATCGGTACCTTCGTCTGATAAATGATGTTACGCGCTAACTCTCTTTCACTCCAACTTAAATATTTATCATTTTTAACAATCAGCAACCCTTATTTGGGGGCCGATTGATTCAGGAAACTATATATGATAGATAATAGATAGAAAAAAATTAACTTTAATTTGGTATATGATTAATAAATAAACGTTATTAACGTATAAGTGTATCGAAATCATACCTGTTTACATCTGGCTGCGAAGAGTTGCAGCCAGTTGCGCAACGGCAACCGTGATTTTTTAAAATCTTTATATAAATTACCTTCATGTAAACGTAATTTTATTCAAAAAACAAGTGAACGAAAGTGTTTCCCAAAAATAAATTAAAAATAATTCAATTGAAAATACTGGTGGCCAAATTTTGATAGGCAACCTGGTAAATATATATTTTTATTTTTATTTTGTTGTTTAACGTCGGTCTATTTCTGCGACTGAGGCTAATCACCGACGTCGGGAGCACTCTACCCCTAACCGGAAATTTTGGCGAACCCACTAGTGTTCCAACCAGTGGTAGCGTTCTTTAACGAGCCCAACATCCATAGACTCGGGACCTCGGTTTTACGTGTCCTCCGAAAGACGGCATATCTACATTATACCTCGTGCTCATTGGTATAATGCCTGCGAGCTGTGATATGCTACTCACCCTAGTAGTACATAAAAAATTGGATTCAAGCAAAAAACAGATGAGCGCACTAATCCTGCAGCCGGATCTTAGACTATTATATAATGTCGAAAGAATTAACTGAGCATCCGGATAAATTTCAGTCTTTTTATAGAATGTCTGTACAGACATTTAGTAGATTAGTTTCCATTGTCACGCCTAACATAATTAAATCCTTCTTCTTTCACTCTTGAAACTGATCAAATATTGCCTGCAACCTGAAATAACGAACAACAAGAAACAAAAATAAAGAACAGAACCTATTTCATATCAACACGTTTCTACAGGATTTGTTTCGCTGTGACGTCACATGAAACACATTTCGCTGATGTGCGTATTCTCATTTCGGCAATGTGTACTTATTTTATGAAACGTGTTTCATGTTTCTCGTTTTACATTTCATGTTTCATGTTTCTTTTATGTGCGGCCTCCCATAGTTTTAAAGCATCTTTGTAATGAAAGTTTGTAATGAAACTATTTCGTGCTACTTATAACTACTTAGTTTTATTAAAAAAAAAATCGGAATTCCGTTATTTTGTAAAATTTTAGTATGAAATTAATGTTGATATTCGAAAAATTACTGGCTTATATTGTGAAGAAAAGGGAAAATAATCTATTTCCAAGGTCTACAACTTTGTATATTTTTTAATAAGGTCATATCAATTATTTAAAGACCCTGCTTTACCATAAAACACCACCCTTTATTCGAAAGATTGACATTACGCAACAGAAAAGGCACGCTATAAAGTCGTCCTAGTGGAGGAATCCTTAATTAAAAAAGATTAATCATGACGTAACGTGAAAGGAGTGGAATTTATAAAACAGGGATGGTCTAGGTGCACACAGCGAGAATGTAATAGTATATTGTGTCACAAGGGCAGAAGATGAGTTTTAGCAGCCCAAGACTATAAGATGCACAAGCGAGGGAGGAAAATATAACAAAATACTTTGACATACACTGACGCTTAATAAAATAAAAAATCCATATGTAACGTCACAGTGATCAAGTGACAGATGGTGACAAAAAATCGTTGCGTTAGAACTTTATGCTCTTGTGCTGCTCAACAATACTTTCCGTCCTATTTTTGGTGTTCATGTGATTGGTTTTCCGGTAAAGTAGGCGAAAGAAAACCAATGAGAAATCAATTAAGAAATTCGGGTATCTTGGAAGATGAAGTTTCCACTTTCTTTTTGTGAAAGTGAAACAAAAATCCATAATGCATATTTGTATGTATTTGAGGGGAAATTATATTTTCATTGGTGTTTCCTATTTGTGCGAAATTTTTGATAATTATTTCATTTAGAAAGAGTAGAAATTAATAAATAATCCTGCCATGAAATATTCAGCATGTCTTTCTGTAAGTACCTAATTTATACCGTTCAATTATAATTTATTTGAAAAAATAGCTAGTGATTAAAGTATGCAAGGGCTGCTACAGCCTTTATAGAAAGTATTTATTTAATTCTCCATGACAGCAATTGTTGGG
>CAJUYI010006481.1:0-12927 GCA_910591695.1 Galerucella pusilla
GGCGGAATCGGATTGTTTCTAAAAAATTTCATTGTTATCGAAATGGTTTTCTAACATAGTTTACAATAAAATACCTTTCAGATTGGTGTAAAAGTCTTTGTTCTATGAAGGCTAAAGTTTCTACAACCGAATTTTTTGTTAAACGAAATCTATGAAAAAATTCAAGATCATCCCAACAGTTTAAATTGTCCCATTGGTGAAATCTGTTTTGGCTATTATAAGGTCGGCGATCGTTAATCTCGTCAAGAAAAAGATTTATGTCGTCTATAACATCCATTTTAAAAATTAAGTAAAAACACAATGACACAAAACTCGCGGAAAACAATTTTAGGTTAGAAACTCTTCTTTAATTCCTTAGTGACAGGTCCAAGTGATTTGTAAGTTAAAGTCTTCAGTAACTTTTACTTACTTAAAAGTTGGCGCTACTAGAAGATGAATAAACACTTACGGGCGACAATCCTCTCAGTAACGCTACGGAACACTTTAATGAAAGGTGAATAAACCGGCCCTAAGAAAATTTTAACAAATTTAAAATTGTTCAATATCTAGATATAATACACCCTAATCAGGGGATCATTTTAATTTTAATGTTATCCTAAGATATTTTACTTTGTGACGTCAATGTGTTGTCAAAGTTTCTTGTAAAAATACCTTACGAGTAAGTAATTCTTCACCTACTTCTTTACATTTTCCAACTTTATTACTTACTTGCAGGTAAGCACTGAAGATGGCTAAACAGCCGAAAGCGCTCTGCGATTTTAATAAATTAAAATTTACACAGAATACAAATATGTTTTCTTGACTTTCAAGTCTAGACCACTATTACCTAATATCTCCTCAGAAATAAATAATGTGTCTGGGATACCTACAACATTAAGTCCAATAACTAAATTATGAAAAAAGGTAGGATTAATTTGTGTTTCTCACCATCCCTGCGTACAACATTGCACAATATTTTCCCCCGTGTATTTATTGGATTTCCATCCGGATCTGATAAAATCTTTACTAACTGTATTTCTTCCATTGCATATTACTTATAATTTCGTCCAGCAAAATATTTCAATACCGACTTTTTATATTTAATGCTCTTGCTTTCTAATATTGCTTTTTCACTATATTATGTATTTTATAAATATTAAATTTTATCAGTACTTCTTAGTTTACGTTTGTACTGTAAATTCGGTTCGATTAGAAAGTTCTTCTGTCAATCTCAGTCGCATCAACGTTAGCTTAAGAACTGCACTGGTGTGCTCGTATTTCTTTAGTTCCGCTTGGTAACTGCACCGTATCCGAAAATGCGAATGGAACTGGGGTAGGCCGTGCACTTGGATCGTGCTCCCCAGTTGAATTCGTCATTATTTTACACTTGACCTTAATATTATAATCAATGACATGTTATGTTAATAATGGAACAATTCTATACAAGGGAATTAATTGCTGCCAACATAACGAACAAAAAAATACTAAAAAAGATTAGTCGCATAGGGAAGTGTTTTTTCCGATCAATTTTTAGTTTTTCTTATATATTTGGAGTTGTACCCAAAAAGTTTGCAGGTCTAACTAGATTGGGGTATTTCACATCTCACAGTTGACGAAAAAATAATGACAGCTGTCAACACAAATTTGTTTTTGTTTGCATTTGCTTGTGTTTCTGGTATATTGGATACTAATTTTTATTCTACCTTTGTTTGTGATTTGTGAGACTCTGATCTGCTTTTATCATTGCAAATATCCTTGAGAAGAGTTATTAGACATTCTACATACAGCCTATCTTTAGTCTAGTATCTATTAGTTTACAATTAGACATGGATTCTGTAGTGCTTTTACCGACTGATGTTCCTGGGGCAATTTACGTTTAGAGGACCATTCTGTCAAGCAATTGGAAAGGTGGTTGGAGTGCAGGTCCCTTGAACAAACTGGGTCTAAGGATGAACTGATTGAGTGGTGTTGAATTGCTGGAACTACTTCATTGTTCTTATATTTGAATTTTTCAGAATTAACGACTGCATTGATAATGGAGGAATAAACAAGATGTTTTTAGGCATAGACCAAGGAAAATGGTATGATATGAAGAGAAATATTCTTCAAAATCCAACTTCACACAAGGGTACATTTGATGTGTTTCAAGAAAATTTGATGTGGTTAAGATTTCCATCACGCTCCTCGCCTCAGTATTTCAATAAAGGCCATATATTTACTCATATAGTGAATGAAAATATTGGAAGTGAAAGTACAGAAGTTGTTGAAAGAGATTCAATAGTAACAGTTAAGCCATTTAGAAGAGGTTCACAATATGTCGACAGTGACCATCTAAGCCAAACGAATTCAAACGAATTCGTTTGAAAGAGCTACTGTGTTAGCGAAACGCGTCACTTAAAGTTTAAATATAATGTAGATTTAACAAAATAAAATTAATTGATTTCATAATTCCCCTATTAAATGTTACTATTATTGTAAGTGTGAATGTCAACTATCATTTGACAAAGAAATTAAACATGATGTCATAATATGCTTAAATAACATATCTGGAACAGTCTGCAATGGGCAAGTGCAGCCATATTCCTGCATTATTACTTTTTATGTCAAAATACATAGAAGAACATGGTCATGTGCCTGTAGCTTCTACAAGTCAGCCATGTGAATGGGGACAAGGCTCCAATAAAAAGGATCCAGGACCTGTGTCTACTCATATTTATCCCATAAAGCGGTATAAACCTGTATATAATCCACTCCCAACAAACTATTGTAGAAACATTGACATGAATGCTTTTTTAGTAAACATTAAAAACGGGAGTCAAGAAACCATGTTTGAAACATTATTTTCCATTCAATATAAAGATTTCAAATTTAGTAGTTATGAACTTGAGGTAATAGATAAACAGACCAAAATATTTATTAATGATATGAACATTTTTTTAAATGGTTATACCAATCAATTGGTTCAATTACCTGACTCTTTCCCTCAAGGTGGTCATATAGTAGTCATACTGGAGAACTTATTTCATAACATCATCTTCCAATGTCCATATTGTTTGTGGTTTAAAAAGTAACCAGGCAGAAAGAAAACTTCTTACTTAGAAATGTATGGCTTCAAACAAAACCAATTTCTACTTCTGCGATGCAATATGGGGAAAAAATTAATCCATTGCAAGAACAAAATATGATTCTTTTATTAAGGCAAGCCAAAAAATAGAAGAATGTGGTCTTGTTAATAAACTTTTTCCTCTCTTAGCAACAAGTATAGATGGGTTAGTAAAAAATAGTGATGGTTCAAATTACCACATTTTTGAAATTAAATGTCCGAAAGTCCTGGAAAAATGCAAAAATATTTTAAACTTTGACACATTTCTCACAAAAAGTCAATCAAATAATTTCTGCCTGTTCAAAATAAATAATGAATTTTTTTTTAAACCAAATCATCCATACCCAACTTTATTTAACCAAAGGTTTTTCAAAATTCACAAGAAAGCACACAATACTGAAAATATTTGATATTATTGATTATTGATATACATTTCACATGGAGATGGCATTTTCCAAAGCAATCGGAAAATATATAGATGGTAGTGGATTGGTAGAAATAATGGTTTCAAGCCGAAGTATTAGCCAACGGCTCGATGAACAGCTTCTTAGACAGTAAGCACTTCAATCGTTGTAAACGTTTACACCCACTAATTGCTGCTGCATTACAAGTATTGCACTTTGAGAAATATTTAAGCACAACAAATCTGACTTCAGAAATGTTGACTGAATTATTACAAACGCAAATGCAGAATACAACAAATGAAAATTCACGTGACATAAACGAGGTCATGGAATTACCCGATTTATTATGCCTTATTTTGAATGGGTATAAAGAATTCTGCCGCCAGACTTTGATGGGTGAGAAAGTCAAAACTGCGCAATATTATTATCGGTATTGTGAGCTAATTAATTTATTCTTTCGGTTTTCAAGGAGCATCCGCAGCAGTAATTTGGAATTATATATGGACTCAATCTATAACATGACTGATTTATTTTTTTCGCTTAACCAGCCCAATTATGCCCGGTGGGCCCTTTTGTATTCAAGTAATTTGATCGACTTGTATAATAAAAACTCGTGTTTGGTAGATGAATTTCGTCGAGGCGCATTTGGAATCAAAAGAACCTCCGCTAAATTTAAACGATCGCCGGTCGACTTGACACTAGAACAGACCATCAACGCTGACGCTAGCAATCAATAGAGGAGTTCAGTCTAAGGTCAGTGTGGCCAACAAAAAGTGGTTTTTTCTGACAAGAATGACAGTTAAGGTCTACTGGTTTAAACATAAAATTTTGCATGATTTTTATTATTGGGAACATCTATATTGCATTATTAAAATAATGAATAACTTTTTAGATGAATACCCAGCATAGCGGTGGCCAATAATTACAGGAACTCTTGACATGTCACCATTTCATTTGTGTCATTTGTCATTGTGTCGCTATTTATTGATGTGTGTGTCGCTGTTATATTCGTGTAATCGTTGTTATTTTTTATTTTATTTCCATTAGACTTTTGCAGTAGTTCTAGTTAGTTATTTCGTTTAAAATACTTAGTAGTTAAGTTATAGTATATATATATTCGTGTTTTTGAAGTAGACTTAGTGTAAATATTATATAAAGACTATGGATACAGTGACTCTTTTGCCAGAAGATGTTCCTGGTGCTGTATTAAACCCAAATATATCATTAGCTGATAATTCTGTTTTGGAGCTGAAACGTTGGCTTGAATGCAGAGGTTTAAAAAGAACCGGTACAAAACAGGACCTTATAGAAAGGTAAGTAAGTTTATGAATAATAAAGTCTAAAAATCAGAGTCCAAAATTTATCATGAAATATTTAAAATCGAAAATTGAATAGATGAGGCTTTTGCTTGTTGAAGATTCATACTGAATGACGAAGTAAAACAATAATTTGCTTAAATATTTATTTTATTCCACTTCACTTCATTTTCCCTTTTTTTTAGGATTCAAAACTGCATCGACAATGGGCGAGGCGATATTATTTTTCTAGGAGTTGACCAAGGGAAGTGGTATGACTATAAAAGGAATATTCTTCAACAACAGTGTACTTCAAATTTGACCAGTCAGATTGAATTAGATGAAGAGAATTTGATAGGGGCTAGATTTCCATCACGTCCCATTCCAAAATATTTCAACAAGGGACACATATACACATATATGTTTGATACAAATATAGAAAATGAAGACCCAACACTTATCGATATAGATCATGCTGGCCAAAGTACTACTACTGTGAAACCATTTAGCTGAGGAAGTCAGTATGTAGACAGCGACTACATCAGTGAAATTTTTGATTCTAGTAGAAACAATATATATTATTGTAAATGTAAATGTCAGGCTTCATTTAACATTCTAAAAAAATATGATGTGTATGTTGCTCTAAATAAAACATCTGGAGCTATTACCAAATGTAGCTGTGGATGTAAGCAGTTTGCCTTAGGCAAGTGTTCGCATGTGGTTGCCTTATTACTTTTTTTAGTTAAATACGTTCAGCAATTTGGTAACCTTCCAATATCTACAACCAGCAAACCCAAAGAATGGGGAAAAGGATCTAATATCCGTAGTCCAGGTAATATTGTTGGTAAATATCCCATTAAAAGATATAATCCTCACAAAAGGAACAAATTCAATCCTTCACCAATCAAATATAACCGAATCATTGATATAAATAACTTTTTGTCACATTTAGAAGATTGTTGTGTAACAACAATGTTTGATTCAGTTTTGAAGTATAAATATGAGGACTTTTCATATAATGTAGAGGAAGTCTTCACAATAAAAGAACTAACAAAATTATTTCTAAAAAATATGAAACTAAAATTTGGAGGGGATAATGTAACTCACCATATTTTAGGTACTTTTCCACAGTTGTCACCAGAATGGAAAAGCTGGATGAGCTATTTTATAACCTCCACAAATGTAAAAATTGTTTGTGGATTGTCATCTGGTTCGGCAAAAAAAAATTTTATTTTAAAAAACTTGTGGTTGATGGGAAAACCAGTAAATACTATCGCCATGAAATACGGCCGAAAACACGAATTAACTGCAAGAAAAGAATTCGAAAAATTATTTGTGAAGGAAAATGAAAACCTTCAGGAATACGGATTTGCGGTTAATTCAAATTTTTTGTATCTTGCAAGTAGCGTTGATGGCCTGGTTAGAAATAATAAAAATCAGATCCTATATTTAATAGAAATTAAATGTCCTAAGGTTTTGGAAAAATGTCAAAAACTTGATGAATTTGATAAATTTTTATCTAAAACCCAATTGAACAATTTTTTCCTTTCAAAGGTAGATAACAAGATTATTGTTAAAGAACACCATCCATATTTATACCAAATTTTGGTTTCATTAATTATATTTAATGTTGTAAGTTAGTAGTTTGGGCTCCAAAAAGTATGCTTGTAATTAATATAAGCAAAAGCGAACATTTAAATAAAATTGAGGATATTAAGTCAAAGGTACAAAATGTTTATGAAAATTTTTATGTCCCAGAAATGTTTGCTATGCGATGTGTACGTGAATTAGATCCCGTAAATTTTTAAAAATGTAATTATTTTCAACTATTTTTGTTTTGTAATAAAATTATGTTTACAATAAATTTTTTTTAAATTTGAAATTATGTTTTTTACCACACCTACCTATATTGTTAAGGATGGTTGAAAGTACTAAGACCATTAATCTCTTTTGCCCCGTTTCTATGTTATTACCAACAATAAAGGAGGAAAAAGACTTAAAGCAAAACAACCAAGATTCTTGTAATTACTGGACAAGAACATTTTCAAAATTAACCAAAAAACAAGCAATTCTAAAAATATTTGAAATTAGTGGTAAAAGAAGTATGGGACATTGTTTGGAAAGTATCTTGTAGCTCTTCATTCTTCTGATTGCTCTCTCCACATGTATTCGTGTTTTTGCAATATTTTTTGTCACAATTTCTTCTTCCGCAGTTAATTTATCACGCTTCATTAAATAAGGTGGTGAAATGAATTTTACTTTCAGTCTATCAGCACTATCTTGAATAAGAAATCCTCGGTCAGCCATAATTGTATCTTTTTCTTTTAATAAAGCACACAAGTCACACTTTTCAAACAATTCAGTGTCAGATATAGCTCCTTCAAATCCCTCACTGCTATATATAACAGCTCCTGTAACACTTATTCCTACCAAAAATTTTATTGTATTTGTATGTTTATAATTTGAATAAGTGTTCCCTTGTTGCCTGAAGTTTTTGGGCATTTGCATTTGCACCTCTGCAGCATCAAGAACAACAGTTATTCTTTCTTTCAATTTTCTAAAGCAGAATGGAATGTCCTTAATCTTTCTAGCACCAGCAAACAACTCAGCCTGCATCCCATCAATTTGGTAATAAATAAATTGTATCCATGTATAGAATATCACAGAGACTAATGTTTTACTTATTCATCTAAAGTGAACCCTCTGCGTAATCTCACTAAAACTAAACATAACTTATCTCTATGTGATAGTTTCAATTTATTTATAACCTCTTTCCTGATCCGTGGTTTCTTAATATATTTATGGAAATTATACTGTAGGTCATCCATAACACTTTCATCAAGAAAGTGGAAGAATACATTGAAATGTGCAATTGAAAGACCTGTAAAATATTTTGGTTTCCGTGAAATGGTTTTGTAATAGAGCATTTTTGATTTCTCTGTGTAGCAATATTTGGTTTTCGATCCAGATTCTTTACTGTTTATTGGTGTTTCTGTAACTGGTGACACCGTTTCTTCTTGTTCACAATAATTGTGCCAAATACTAATGTACTCTGCAGAAGAAATTGTTTCATCTCTATGGTAATGAATATTTTCTTCAACTTGAATTTTTTCATTGTGTTCTAATTGATCCAAGTTGGATGCATCTACTTCTACTTCTTCAACACCATCATTTTGATTGCAACTTTTTGGTATCAAATTCAAACAGTCTTTATCACTAAAATGGGTACTACAAATATAAGTGTTGTTTGAAAATTTTCAGGTGTTAATTGTTTGTTTCCGCACTTTGCAATCCATTCCATACACTTTGCATAATTTAAAGTGGGTTTGGGAAAAGGGATAAATTTTATTTTTTTAGTTTTCTTTTCTTTGCTAACCTCCTGGATTCATTTTCGCAGTTAGAGTAATAACAGCGTGCCATTAAAAGAAAAAATATTTAAATATAACTAAACTACTATTTTTAATGATATGACTACAATTAACTAGAACTTCTACAAATATAATGGAAAATAAACATAAAAGATAATTAATATACGGATAAAAATAAACTAACAGTGAACAAAAGCAAATAAAACTGACATAGGCAGAGTAGGTAAACAAAACACAGATGAAAGAAATGACACAAATGAGATAAATGGCCACCGATGTGCTGAGCATTCAGCTAAAAATTTATTTCAAATTTAAAGATTTACGCTTCGGGGTGTATTCATTATTTTAATAAAGCAATATAGATGTTCCCAATGATAAAAAACATGCAAAATTTTATGTTTTAACCAGTAGACCTTAACTGTCATTCTTGTTGGATAATGGGAAACTTATGTTATTGGCCACCATTTTCTAAAGAGAAATTACACACTGCTATTCGAAAATCAGAAAGTCAACACATGCTGGCCATCATTCCATATTGAATTATTCAAAAATGCCACATTTGGTAAGTATTCACTTCATATACAAAAACCTATTACAACTAGATAATGTAACTAGTCGAAGCAGAGCACACACTGAAATGGAAAATATCTTATTGTACATTCTAAAATTTCGCTAAAAATCATTGTTGGCTGTAGAAAGTATAAAAAACATGATAATTTTGTTGTTATTAAGTTTTCCAGTTTTAATCGAGGTATTCATTGGATTAATGCAAATTTCAGATGATTATATGAGTGCCAGGCATAAAGCAAGAAAGGCAGAGGACACTAGTGATTTAAATTCAGCATCTGAAGGATTTGAAGCAAGAAGGATAAGGGCAAGGAAACACCATTCACCATCTTCCTTAGATTCACCATCAGATGATGAATCTCTTCTTCCACCTCCCCCAAAAATTCAAAAGACTATCTCCAAAACAGTCGGTAAGAAATGCAGAGGGTCATCACGGCTTAGTGGTTTTTACACATTAGTTTCAGATCAGGCAAAGAGCAGTAAAATAATAGAAATAGAAAGCACTCCTCCAAGAAGTAGGACTCCAGCTAATAAAACACAAACAAGTGGTATACTAGTTGAAAGAAATAGAGGTCAGTGCTGTCATCGTAAATGCACCCCTTCTGTAAATTATTTTATCTAGCCAGATGAATATATTCATCCAAAATTATTTAATCATAGCAAATCTAATTTTCTTTGACATGATTTGATCGTAAATCTCCAAAGATGATGATACTAGGGGATCAACTTCGAAATTCTATAATAGCAAGGGAAATCAATTGACACATCTAAATGTTTTTTTCATTATTTCAAGTGGTTCTGGAGTCACGATTTCAACAAGGTGGTTTTGAAGACCTGCAAAATTAATTGTTTCACCTCAGAATCATTTGACAATGTAAGGATTTTAAAAATAAACTGTATCATCAAAAGGGACAGGGGGAGCATTCTGAATATTTGCTGAGATGATCACGGATCAAGACTTTGGCTTTTTTAATTTAACAGTCGTATTTTTTCAATTCCTAATGTATAAAATGTATAAACATTTTTCAAAAGTTCAATAAATCACATCTTGATATCCTATGAGAGTAATTTGAAGGGAAAACATTGGAAAGAAAATAGAAAGGTCTTTAATGTATCACTCGACCCTCCTTGCTATTTGAAAAATTAAAGGTGGTAGTACACATTAACATTCAAAATCTGAATTGTAATGGAATGATCTTCATTTCATGTCAAGTATGATGCAATTTTCTCCAGTACAGTAAAAAAATTACATTTCAAGCTAATTTTTCTTTATTGTTTCTGATACACTATACTTCAAATCTTAAGATAAGAATTATTTCTAACTTTTTCAGTTTATTCTTGGGCTGAAGAGATAATTGTATGTTTAATTCAGATTGAGAGTGATTGACTCCTTTTGTATACAAACAATATACTATTTTTGTTCTAGACTGTCTGGATATTATCAATGAGCCTGAAAATGAAAATTCACCATCATTCCTTGGAACCTGAACCAGAGGTAGATATATTTCAAATTACTATTCAATAGGCATTGTGGAAGGCAGTTCTATTGGTGTACACCAGTGACATTGAATTCACCTACATAGTTTTGTGTTCAAACAACACAAATTATTCATATACGAACTAATTTTCACAGAGCTCATAGCATTTTGGTTCTCACTCTTACATTTTATTTGCGATATATTTGTAAGATGTAATTTTCTACTGAATAAAGACACTATTGAGTTTCCCCTGTAAAAAGAGTTTTTTATTTTCTATTACAAACATAATTATTAACAAAATCTTACCTGTAAAAAGAGAAACGACATTAAATGTCTATTATTCCAGTCTTTTCTCTAATTACAATTTATATTAATTCTTACAATAAAATTATGACATAATATTTTTCCACTGTCAAACATTCATAAGTATGTCGGTGTCATTTCTATCAACACTCGCCATGATAGAGCGGGTGAATAAAAACAAGGTTGAGGAAATATAAGGTATTTTCTTACATCTCCCCTGCAAAAAAAAATTTTTGTTTGCAAAAATTCTATCAAGGTACAAAAATATTGGGATCACTGTCGATAACCGGGATGAGTTTTGTCACATGGAAAAGGTTTGACTCCGATTTTCTGTGACCAGTATCTATTTTGTATATGGAATTGGAAATTTTCTCCAAAATTTTGTACGGGCCAATTTTTAGTTCGTCTAATTTTTTTCTATTGAGTTTGTTACCATTTTCTACAAAAACCATATCTCCTACTTTAAATTCCCAGGGTTTTCTGTTTTTGTCGAATATCTTCTTGTTGTAGTTATGTGATTTTATGGAATTCCGAAGGGCGACTTGCCTGTCTCTCAATAAATCCATATGTGTAATTTTTTGTTTCAGTTCCTCTGGTAAAATTGTTGTATTCTCACCCTCTAGTAGATAAGTGGGTGTAAAACCAGTAATAGTATGTTCTGTGTGATTGTATTTTTCCGTACATTCTTGTGCAATGGTTGTCCATGCTACTTTTTTTCCAGTTTCATGTATTTTGCATCTTATTTTATTAACCAATGTTTGGTTCAATCTCTCATTGAGCCCATTCGAAAAAGCTGCATTTACTGCTGTGAACACAATTGGTATATTTTTTTCCTCTAAGTAGTTCTTAAATTCCTTAGAATTTATACCTGGGTATTGGTCGGTCAAAATCATTCCTATTTCGTTGTTTTTCGCGACCTTTTCCAGAAGTTTTATAAAATCATTAGCATTTTGAGTCTTGGATGTTAATATGTATTCATACCTTGTGAAGTGATCAATGAGTAAGTGTAGATACTTCTTTGTCGACCTTGATCCTCCGAAGCCTCCAACCGTGTCTATTGACATAATTTCGAAAGGATTTTCTGCTGGTCCCAAGTGTGACATTAGTCCGTACTTTTCTTGACCTCTTGATTTATTTTTCATACATATTGTGCATGTCCTACATACTTTTTTTATATTGCTCGTCAAATTTTGTCCTGTATAAAAAGAACAAATTTTGTTTTTCATTTGCTCTATACCTATGTGACAGTAATGCTCATGTACAGACTTTATGAATTCTATACTGAATTTTTCCGTTAATACGATTTTTTCCTTATTCCTAACGTTTCTGTAGTATATTCCATTTTTTTGAATCAATCTTCCTTTTCCATTTTTCAAAGTTTCATTTTGCTTTTGATCGTTAAGAATATCTTCTATCTTTATTAGATTTACAATTTTCAATTGTTCATCCTCATTTTCATTTGGTTCCAAGACCGGATTTCTACTCAGACAATCGGCTTCTAAATTATATTTTCCTGGGCAATATTTAATATCAAAGTTGTATTGTGACAAATAATATGTCAGATCTCCTAGCTCATCATCTGTTCGGGATTTTATATTCATGTTTTCCAAAGGTTTGTGGTCTGAAAAAACCGTAAACTTTTTCCCAATGAGTCTGTGTTGCCAATATTTTACAGCTTCTTTAATAGCCAGGCATTCTAAGTAGATGGCTTTTTTTCTTTTTTGTGCTTCGTTTAATTTTTTTGAAAAATATGCTACAGGTTTTTCTTCCCCGCTAATTTGAGGCTGTTTGAAAATTGCACCTATTCCCTTTAAACTAGCATCTGTATATATGTTTATTGGTAATTTTGGATCAAATATTCCTAACACTGGTTGACAACAAAGCAAATCTTTTATTCTGTTGAATGAATCTTGACACTGTTTTGTCCAAATGAATTCTTGATTTTTCCTCAATAAATTATGAAGAGGATCTAAGATAATTGCGTTATCTTTTATATATTTGTTATAAAAATTGATTTTTCCTAAAAATTGTCTCACGTTAGTAGATGTTATATGTATGTTCAACCCCAAGTATAGGGAAAACCGTGTGTTAGAGAGAGAGCAGCGAGACAAT
The DNA here is from genome assembly GCA_910591695.1 of Galerucella pusilla. Lineage (NCBI taxonomy): Eukaryota > Metazoa > Arthropoda > Insecta > Coleoptera > Chrysomelidae > Galerucella > Galerucella pusilla. The sequence goes on from CAJUYI010006481.1 coordinate 12,610, forward strand.
GTGTAAGAGAGAGAGAGAGCGGCGCGCGCGTTTTAATTTAAGGCAGCCATTTTTAGTCCTGTTGTATATTTAAAAATCTGAAAAAAACTTCAGTGAGATTCGATCCCACAACCTTCGCGTCTATAGCAAGGCATTCAACACATGCTGCCATAAGCTCTCATGCATATTATTAGCGAAGAATGGTATGGCTGCTGCAATGTTAATCCGGGGGTCGGTGTGGAGGTAATCGACGTAATCGAGAGTATAGATATACCGGGGATGGTTGAAAGTAGCGCAATAATGCTGTCAAAAAGGCACTAACACCTAACTTCGTTACTA
>CAJUYI010006482.1:0-13665 GCA_910591695.1 Galerucella pusilla
TTGTTTTTTTTTCAGAATCAGACAGGACATGCGAAAGAACCACCACAAACGACAGGTAGCTTTCGAAATATCATAGACATCCATTACAATTTCCAATTTGAACAAAACGAGAAGTGAACTCACGTAGGTGAAAACTTAAACTAACTAACGTAACTGCCGTATTAGAGAACTGAAATATCATTACATCACAATAACTATAAAATTCTGATTGACTGTACAGATGGTAACGCGCATTCAACGCTGACAATGCAAGTACCCTGACCATATGCGTTAGGGCGTTAACTCGCGTGAGAACATGTTATAACATTTCATATAGAATTGCATTGAAATGTTCAGCTGCAACGCAAGCCATTCAATATTTCCATCCGTTTTTTTTTTTCGAAAAATGGATAGCGAAGGAAGAGAAAAATGACATGTCCTAATTTTAGGACATGGTCGGTAATATCAGGCATCAGTGCAGTTTTACTTTGGCCTAGGCGACATAGCATCCTTTTGTTACCATGGTTGTGGTTTTTCAGGAGTATATTAAATTGCTTTAGTCATCCTAGATCTTCAACATGGTCGGATCTCCGCCTTTTTTGCGTCACATATTTCTTCCGATAACTCACGAAAACGGTTGCGGTCCCCAAAAAGAAGAAAAAACGTTTCATCCAATTCCTAATTTACTATAGCCGTATATCCCCAATATAGGTCTTATTTTGTATCCAGTTTTAGAATGCTTCTTCACTGTAGTCTATTTTGCCATTGCAAACATTCTTGCATTTGTCTTCGGATCACTGTTGCTGATATCGTTATATGCGGGAACGGGAAGTAGTAATTATACGCCAAATGAAGCTGTTAGTGTGTTTCTGAAGTCTCTCCTCACCTTGCATAATTTTGTGTTGTATCCATTCCCCAGACATTTTTTGTTCTGGATATGTCCAATGGTTATTGCGAGAACTCCTAATGTTCGGTCAGAAGTTCGCCTTGCCATAATTAATATGGTCTCTGATCTTGTCGCTACATTTCCCAAGTGTTTGGTCATGTTGATCCCGAGTAAATTTTTACCCCGATATCTTCAACATCTATTTCCATTGGAATCCATGTATCTTTGTGGGAATAACGGTCCAATTCCAGCAAATCCTTTCTTTTCGTGGAGACGTCACTGGCATTATAAGAAATTCGCCATATAGTAAAGTACGTTCAGCCACTGCGTACCAAATTTTAATAAAACTATCTTCAACAATTTGAAAGTGGAAAATTATCAGTTACCAATATATATTTTCAAATGCGCTCCATGAAATTGTACTTTTCGTACTACTCCATCAGTACACACATTTTCAACAAATTAAATTTAAATCATTTATTTATACCTTCAATCTATTTTGTAGTCAAACTCACCCAAAACACACTCATTATCAACCATTTGAATTCATTCCTTTTTCAAAACAAATGCTAATTACGTACAAACAACGATTTCCATTTTCGTTTAAACGTATTTAAACTTGATACACGAAATGGTAAAAATATTAGAAAATGTTCCGAGCTAGCTTGTAGTGTATATTTGTGGAATTATTTGAACTAAACCGAATCAAAAATTGGATATATGTTATAAATTAATAAAAACACTAATTAAAATTCTCAAAATGTCTCTCCTTAATCTTAATCCGTTCACAATAATTTAATCACATTGGGGGTCCAGGCATACCACAGTAACTTTTGGAAAAGCTTCTAGACAGCTGAGATTTAGAGCAAGTAAAATCTGTGTGTATATATAAGTCACGAGGGCATTGTTTTATGAACATCCTCAGACAGTATGTAGAATCCTTAATGGTTGACTGGAAATACATTTTCAATACCCGAAAAACATTGTAACAAATTTTGAGATATTTTGATGTTGTCTAATTTTCGGTAGCTAATCCTTAACGGGCGACACTGAAATGCGAATCAATTGCAGTTTGATGAATCGATAGCCGCAGGACTCACGCACCTGGTCCTTAAGTGGATTGTCGTGTCAACTAATGAACGTTGAAGGGCTCCATTGAAGGGCCGAAACGAAAGGCTCAGTCGACAAGCACGTTCCTTAGAAGGAGCGGAGTAGACGATTCGGATCACCTTGGAAATTATAGTGAAGTGACATTTCACGTACTCATTGTTAGGTCGACGACAATGAAGGTGCTGTACTCTGTACGTGCGTCTTTTATCATACGGAAATGTGTTTGAACATAATCGATCTTCCTGAATCGCTCTGAGAAACATGATTGAATGATGGGATCATTTTGTAGTATTTCAGGGAGATAAACGTACACGAACTATATATTATTGAGAACTAGCGCCACGATTTTTGGAAAATTGATACACAATGGATCATTAGGTTCAAGGTTATATCATAATTCACTGTGAAGGTTGTTGTTGGAAAAGATTGCTGTTGGAAAAGGTCAATGGTCGCTCTCATCACAACGTAGCGCTACCGAAGCGATCATCAATTTCCTGCTGAACGCGTGTTTTGTTAACTGATCAGATTGATCGCTGTGGTATCAGTCGCCACTTTTTCAATAAGAATTGAAATACGCTACACGCTACCGATTAACTGTCATTCATGTCATTTGTTAAGAACATAATATAAATATTTTTGTTTGGAGATATGTTAGTTTGTATTTCAGTGATTATTTCACTCAATACAAAATACGCGCCTTAGATTGGTTTGAATATGAGGGTTCATATCTGAAAACACCATGTTTTCGATTTTGTATTTCGGCACCTGATTGGATACATTCAATTTTCCTATCTGTGTGTTTCGCGTTGTCATTAGTTGTTTTATTCGATATTAAAAATCTAGTGACTGACAGAAAATGTCAAATTATCAAAGAAACGTCAGAATCATTGTATCAAGAAATAATCTCGACAAATACAACTCGTGTAATTAGTGATTATCGAAAAGTTCTTCTCTTTTTCGAAACAAATTGTTGTTTTAAGAAACCCTCGAAGGATAGTCCAGGTGATTTAGAGTTTTTTTTGCAATAATTTAATAATTATCTTGGCCGTGCAAATGCAATTTTTGAAAAAATAACGACTTAATCATCAATAACTTTTGATCTAATCAATATTTTTCGACGCGGTTGGTTTCATATTGTTCGTTTTTAGAAGACAAAAAAAAGTATTTTACATTTTTCCTTTATAATCAAGAGCAAAAAAGATATTCAGTACCTAATGAACGAGTAATTCTACTAGAAAATATCACAATATTGTCATTTAAACAATGTCGCGCAAGGTTTTGCATTTGCGGGTTAGTACTATTTTATTGCACGTATTTTTTGCAACCTATATACAAAGTTTCAAGCTGATGCCAGCGATTATCGCAAAAAGGCGATTTTTGGTGTATAACGTCTGGACTAGAAACCACACTCGCGCTTACGCGCTCGTGCTTTTTCCAAACAACAATGTGTTCCTCAAAATCGAAGAAATTTGTATTTCGATAATCTTTAACACACTTGTTGTATTATCATCGAAAATAGATGAGCTGCTGGAGGTGACATATGATTTTAATAATAAATTGTATAGTGTGTCAGGAAGTTCAACTCTTCATAGTAAGCACCAAAATGGTGAACTCAATTTTTTGTGATTAACTTCCATTTTTTAATGGTAAGAAGTAATACCTATTTCATAATTGTAGTATAGACTGTTTTGTGGTATATATCAAATGAAATTAAGTTGGTGTTGTTGTATTTATTGGCATTTGACATTACATGTCGATGGCTTTATTAATACGTTCAGCAGAATTACGAACTGATGAATCACTTTAAAATGAACGCGACCAATATAAACCACCCAAATTCGAGCAAAAAAATTGGAAACGGAAAGTAATTGATAATAATTCCATTCCCCCATAATAATGACTAGGTTAGGGTATAGACAATCAAGAAGCAAGACGTCTATTTCATTTATTTCCAATAACTGGAAACAATAGGACAAATTTTAAATGCTCCGTTCATTATCATGCAATTTGAAAGAAGAACAAAATAAATGAAAGCATGGTAGCACATGAAAAATGAAATAAAATGAGTTCTTAAATTTATTTCCGCAACATTTGATGGTGAACCCACCCCTCCATTATCAACTGTGTATAATTCAATCCAGAATTCCAAACAACTACTGTTTGAGAATTCAGGCTGTTACCTACGGCTTAATTTTTCTATCACTTGACCATCACAATTCTACAGCAACGAACTGAACAAGCCAGTATGGTGTAGTCGTATTCGTCTGTATATTCCCAAGTCAAAGCCGCTAAATTTTATGTCAGCTGCAATGCCTCTACAAAAGGATTACAAAAATGTATAATACATAAGTGAAAGGTCAATCAGTTGGAGATAACCGATAATTTCAATCAATTGATATAGTCAAATGCAGTCTTATCATGCGGGTCATATGATTCAACAGAGACTCACAGTTTTTGTTTTCTTTTATTGCGTATAATCATAACGAATAAAATCCGTAAGATGAATAAGACAGACCTATGCCATTTTAACGGGAGAAAAACAATATGTATTTAGTTTTCAGCCATTCCAAAAAGTCTTTCACCAGCTAAGTTTTTATTTAAAAATGTCAGTTTTGTGACTTTGACTATCTTTGTGAATTTGACTATCGGAGATAATTTGTACAACATAACAGTGATAAACAAGTTTACAAATGCTGTATGAATTTCACATAAAGGTACAGACTTTAAATGAAAATATGTTCGTGCAATAAGCAGTAGGTATGGGCCGTTAGTCACTCAAAATTGTCTTCCTGTGAAAGTCGGACAGGAACTATTACAATTCTATGAAGGACAAAGATAAATAGACAATCTCTCTTTGTAACAGCAAGCAAGTTGAATAATATTTATTTTTGTTCGTTTCTTTGAAGTAATGTAAAGGGGAATTAGTTGAAGAGCAGATGGTTTCTGAGTTCGGGAGATTTTAGGAAAGTGATATACTTTCAGCATAAATAACTTCAAGTGTTATTTAACTTGAAGCTTTTAATTGTTATCAGAATTGATGGGATTTTGTTTAGGAGAAGTTGAGATCTTTTTGAAATGAAAAGTATACAATTTACATCGCATTTTTTGTTGAAAGCTTTCAGGATATTAAACGATTAACACTCAAGAAATGAACATTTAATGGAAAAAAATAATGTGACAAAGTATAATATGTTCTTTTACACACATTTTTCACACTGCTTTGATGGAATTATTTCAATGACAGTTCAAAGAGCATAAATCTCTTGTCTTTATCATCCCTCAGTCAACTTTAAAGATGTTCATGATACGTATTTATTGCATTGAAATCACAACAATGATCAAAGTACATTTCCGTCCAAGTCATCAGCCAAATGGATAATTCTCCAAGAGTAACCTTCTGTTATTCCTTTTTTTTCATAGATCTGTGTACTTATATCAGTCACTTCATATTGTGCCTTCTTTATTTACATTGCTTTAAATTGAAGTGTTCAATTAAAAAAATGTCTCAGTGAGTGCGTAAAGCAAGCGCGCGCTTTGAATGTGATGTCACACTTTCCTATTCTGTGACGTCAAAGAGCGGGCGACCTTGAAAACGACAGACCTTTATTTCTGTAGGATTGGTAGGTTTCTTCCCTGATTTTTTAATTTTGACATCCGTTCAAAGAGTGCTTCGTACCAGCTTGCCCAAGCAAAATACTTGTTCACGTTCCACGAGATAGAAACAGACGAAAATCATGGATCAAAGAAGCAAAGGTTCAAAAGAAGTTGACCACAACCAGGAATATTTACTGTTGTGGATATTTATGAATAGATTGAAGGAAAATAATATTAACTACCAAACTTTTTTTAATATCCCTGAATCTGCTGATAGATAATCTAAATTTGAATGTGAAACTCGTCCACTATGCTATATTCGAAAGAAAGCTGTACCAGGTGGATAATTTATTATCAGTGAGTTTTTTTTTTTTTTTTGTTTTTAAATAAAAATATTTGTTTTTAAATTGAAGCATCCACTGATAGGTATACAACTGCCCTAATATTTCGTTCCAAATTGATAATTAATGAACCTGAAAATATGATGCACTTGGCATTTTTTTCATGTGAATATTTTTATAGCTGAGTACACATGACTGTGTCTACAACACATTAACGACACTATTAAAATTACATGAAATTCAATTTTTTTTTTTTTCAATTTAATTATCCCCTGATTGGGGTTGAATTGTCTTCATATTATGAACATTTTTAATTTTATTAAATTATTCAGCCACTACACGAACACGTGTTAGTAGACCGGAAGACGAAGTGACACTACTTTTTTGAGTTTGATGGATGTATTTACCTCAACTACCACTACTATTCCTTCAACACTAGAAAAAGATCCCCATCTCCCTCCATTTGGATATAAGATATCCCTCAGATATCCCTTTTTACAACTTCTGGAATGAAGGTTACTATTGCCCTTCTCAATGCTTTTACTAAATAACTCAGTTCTAAACTACTTCGACTAGTTGTAACCAAATGTGTTAGAATTTCGTTTTGTCCTTGATGGAGCAATGTTGGGAAAGTCCCATCTGCTCCCGGTACCTTGATAAGTGAAAATGTGTTCATAGCCCATTTCCATCTATCGTTTCTACAAACGTGCTTAGCCATTTTGGTATTTTTTCTCGAATTTCTGTTATACTCTCGAGAGAATCGTCTCACCTATTTGGGGTACTCCCAGGAAAATGAAATTCTAGTGAGAGGTGCACTCTTTCTTCCCCATTGAGATGTGTTCAGGCAAGCATTTTCATACAAGATGATCCAGATCGAGGAACCGAATTTTGTGGAGAAACACATAAAATATTCCAAAACATTCTTCCAGAATTCTCATCTGCCTTTCCTTGAGAAAGAAATTAATATTAGGGTGTAATTGATTGCTTAACCTTCCAATCCTTCCATTTCATGAAAAAATTGTTGATATTTCATTAAAAAGTTTTTTTAAATGTTGTATTGAAAAAGATCACATCATATTTCATTTGAAAATTTGTACTCGTAACAATCTACTGTTCTTTACAGCATCAATTTTGTAATGAATTTGTTATTGAAAACCCGTGAAAAGTTCCCCCAACCATCGGGTTTTGAATTCAAGACAATTAATCAACCAAAAATCACATTTATCTTGCCGCCCCTCATTAAGCATGAATTAAATTTTTCGTTAGCACCGTGGGCATCGATTGTCAGGCCGGAAAGTGCAGCCCCTCATACTCTTCCACACCACATTCAAACCCGTCAAAACATGCACCGCCAAATGGACGAACATAATTATGTATCTACGCTCCACTGGAGCAACCCTCCAGATAATTAATACTGCCGACGAGGATTATGAGAATCGCTTGGAATAACACATTTCGCTATGTATTAATCATGCGGCTTGCGGATAATACATAACAAGGTCTTATTCCTTCCGTTGTTTGACAGCTGAATTAGCCATGGGGTTAAAAATGACGCGGAATGGATTTACGAATAAGCCGAAATGAGTGTATTGAGAGCACCGGTGCGATATTTTATCCTTATAATTGAATTTTAAATACAATCCACGAAATCGCTGAATTAAAAAAATTCTATAAGCGCAAAAACAACCTACGGAACAGTAGAAATTATTGCACTTGTGTAGTTCTCAGTTATTTAGTGGTTGTTGGTGAATTATCATTTGGTTTGAGTCTAGGAATAGAAGAAAAACAGCAAATAAGCTAGCGAAGGATGGGACTGCGGTATCAGCATTAGCAGCAAAGATCCGAAAATTCAGATATCTGGGTCACGAAAAGAGATCAGGGGGCTAGTGAGAACTCATTATGGGATTGGTGTATTACGGGTTGCATGAAACGAGAGAGACTTAATATCTGATGGTTTGGGACCAATAGAAAATTTCACCTAAGCCGGTGAGAAGCCAAGAAGGATGCGTATTGGATACCGGTGGACGTAACTAATATCTTTTGAATATTTATCACTTCATTCTGCTAAGAGCTCTGGTAGGTACTTATGATATTTTGAGTAGCTGCTTCATATTTTTCAATTAGTTGTATTGTTTACAACTTTTTAAGTTTGTGTTGTTCATATTTTCGTTCATTTTCTGTTAAGAGAGATGGTGATATTTATTCCATTGATATATAATGAGTGATAAACAATATCTAGCGGGTGAGCCGAAACTTATTCTGCAAGCTGAATTATTGACTTAACATCCTGAATTAACTGGGTACTTACAGAATGGTTTAAAAGGCAACAACCAAACATTGTGACAACAAGTTGCTAAGCCATCAAACATGGTGATTGGAGGGGTTAAAAAAGACTGGTCGAAGTTGCGGAAGGCTTTCACATCGATGCAGTAGCCAAAGAAGGATTAGGTTAGAGAAAAAATTACTACTGACGGTATTGGTGGTGGGGCAGCAGAACTGGAACTTCTTACCTTCTGGAAACAGCAAACTTTCAATAAATGAAAAAAGTTTGCTTAGCGACGTTGCCGGTGGGGCAACTGAATTTCTCTTTCCGTTCTTATACAACAACTAGTATGAAAAATACCTATACAAAAACATAACTTGAATGCTTGAATCATGATAATATGTGATAACGGTAACACTGGTATTATAATTGGGACACAATTATTTCCTTCCAATTTGCTTAGAAGTCTGACAACAATGCAGATCTCACTATTATTTAATAATATAGTACTGATGTTTTTCTCATGATCCGTTATAGCGCTTAGGAATTTTAGTCTTGATCTAATTCCTAATTATTAAAACTTATTCTTATAAACGTTATAGTTATACCACCATAAGTGACTTGTAGATTTAAAAGAAGCCAATTTCCATAATTGAAAAAATTAAGTTGATGATGAATGTATGAACCTGAAACGTCTTCCAGTCATATATATATATATATATATATATATTATGACATGGCAATAAAGACAAAAAAAATGACATGAGAGAAGTGTCAACTTTTAAAATGGCCCTACAAAAAAATACAAATGAAAATCCGACGTATCACTTGTTTTCAATTATCTCAAGAACAAAGAAAATATTTGTAATCTGATTGCGCTACTTTGTCACAATTCAAACTCTGTCTCTCACCTTTTTCGAGATCCCAATTGTGTTATGAAAATACATAATTCAATGTCATAATTTTGACCCGGGAACTGCACACCCCTGTCGGAATAGCAAATGGCATAATTTTCAGTTAACCAGAACACAACTACCCAAAAAGTATTTAACGTTCCAAAACTTCATTTTGATTCCTTTGTAAAATTAAGGACCGTAATACTTGTTAAGTACACGCACTGTTGCATTTGCGAGAAGAAGGTAAATCTGGAAATACGGTTAGCAAACACACAAAGGAGGCATCTACGGCAAACATTTGCATAAGTTGCTTGTGGAAATATTTCGACAGACTTCTACCCCAATGGAGTAAAAATGAATAAAAATTCATGGAGCTTGTCAAAATTGTCAACACATTTATAATACAATGCTGAGATATCGGTATTGCGGATATTAATTTGTCATGTTCAATATACCAACAGTTTCTTCAAAAGTTTTTCACTTAATCACAGTTTCCTGTAACAATTGTATATTTGAGTGAGGCGTATTATCAATAGATGTAATTACACTATTATAACGCGTTACAAATTTAAAAATCACTTTCCAAAAAGTAGACCGTCCACTAAGAAGAAAGATATACCAACTCCGTTTTAGTTAGAAGTGTTATCCATTGTCTGTCGGGTCATATAGCCCGAGACGTAGATGTTCCTTTTTAGTTAACCGTCTTTTTTTTTGGAAAGTAATTTCCAAATGTGTATGACGTTGAGTATTGTTTATTTTCTCAAATTCAAATGTGTGTCTTGAAATACCTCATTTGAAAGGTCTTTTGATACCAAATACAATAATGGCATAGTTGGTCGATTGTTATTGACTGACTATCTATAGATTTGGCAATTACTGCGTTTTCTAGCCAACTAGGAAGTTGAATTTCTCCATTAGAAAATGGTTACCCAAATAAATTGAACATTATAGAGACTAATACACCAATATGCATTTCCGATATCACTATGTATCTTTACCATATATTAAAGAAGTCACACCAAAATTAGGTAGAATTTTTAAACCAATGAATAACATCAAAATTGCAAATAAAACATGTCTCACTATTAGATCTATTTTCACAAAAGTGAAAGACAGAACTCCAATTCTTAATCTTTCAAATATAATTTACTGTATTCCATGTAAAGATTGTGAAAATAAGTACATAGGTCACACCAGTCAAAAATTAAAGAATCGTTTGAGTTTACAAAAAAGTGATTGTAGATTACATCCTGAAAGATGTGCTTCGGCTGAACATGTAATTGATAAAGACCACATTATGGATTTTGAATCTGTCAGTATTTTAGACATACAACAAAATACTAAGAAAAGACTTTTCCTAGAAATGGCTCACATATCTCAAGAACCTAACATTATCAATAAAAAAAGTGATCATAATAATCTAAGTGATATTTATCATTACTTACTATCTATTGATAATAAAAATAAATACCGAAATATAAATTCTTAAAATAAAAACTTACAATCAAAATTTATTATAGGTTATTGACACGACATATAAAACAAATTTATATTTTGAAAAAGAGAAAATCACTATGAATCAGAACGCCAAATCAATTGCATAACCTATATTCAATGATTAGGTTATTTTATGATTAGACTTTATCACGAGTGAAAGAAGAATCATATTTAAATATAACCTATTTTCTTTTTTTCAAACAAGGTTTATAAAATAAAATAGATATCTGAGTGTAATATAAAAAAATGAAGTGTTTACTGTCATAGTGACAAAATTCTTTTTTAATCAAAATCAAAAAAAAATTTTCGGAAGTATTTATTTTTCAAGAAATTTCAAAATTAATTATTTTTACCATACAATTATTACATCAATGTATACAATCTCACTTTACTTGTCCTTGAAAATGGAAATAAAACTTTTCGAAAGCTTGGAAAATTAGTAAGAAGAGTTTTCTTTTACAACCTTGCCGCTACCCTAATATCTCTGGTTTTATACCTAACTAGTTCGCAAAGACTATCCTTTCTACAGTTTCAGATCATGGGGTTTTACAAAAACATCGAAGAGAATTATGGTAAAATTGCTGTTCAATCGTAAAAAAGTTGGTCGAAAATTAAAATGAAACTTGCTAAAGAATACACTCGAAAAAAACAAAATAACATACTTGTTTTTTTCGAGCCATACATCAGACAATTTTTGACCGATTTCTATGTTTGACCTCTCGTTACATTAACAAATGTCTGAACTTTCGTGAAATAATTCGCAAACATATACAGGGCGAAACAAAAAATTTCCAGTCAGTTTTAAAGTTTGGTAAAGTTTGGATGTGTCCGCCATTTTGTTTTTTAAACAAAACGCGAAATATAAGATTAGTAGTGTGTCTTGATCAATTATCTTTTAAACAAAACTCACATCAATAAAATCGACCTATAAATAAAAAAAATATCAATAAAAAAGGAAATTCCGGTTTTTTTTGTATCACCAGTATCACCAAATAAAATGAATAGCACTATTTCTTCGACAATATCTGTCTATCCATAAAAGCGTATTGAACATTTTATTAATATTTTTTTAATATAATTTTGACACCTGACACTTTGTTCGATGGTTTCATTTAAAACGGGAAGATTATTTGATTTAAATGAATGTTGCCCATGATTCAATATAGTTTTCAATTCTAGTGATCGCTAAATTTAAAAAATTCAATGATTGGTTTTCTTTTATTTCTAATGTAAATTCAATATTTAGGCATTAGTTAAATATAGATTAGAAACATATTTCTGGAGTTTTAGAAGTACCTTAAAAATATGCTAGAATATCTTAATTGAATATTTTCAGTTCATGACTGGAGCTTATTATTAAATTTTATTTACTGATGTTGTTTCGAGGAAGACGGATATAACCAATCAAGGGAACAAAACAAGTAAATAACTTCCCGCGTTAAAGAACAGAATTGGACGAGACACGCAAAAAAATGTTAATCTTGAAAATCTTCGCCGAGAAAGATTAATATTCAGATGATAGCTACCGAAAGCTCGGCAACAAATTTTAATTAAAAAATCCGGCTAGCAAACTCAGTTCAGGTATTGCTTTAAATCACGTCTATCGCTTCCATTAATAAATCGATTAGTTTTTTGGAATTTGGCACAGCGCCGTCTTTGAACAATATAAAAATTTCACCAGTTTTTAAGCTCAAAAAAAATACAAATACAGTGTAAATCAGACGTCGAAGGCTTCTATTGTATACAGTGTATCCTTAGAATATTGCATACATTTATAAATCTATCCTGCGGATTTCTCTTGGAACAGGGTGGACAAAAAAAGTGAAAGCTGTTCTTATGATAACGCGACATTTTCCCATTAAAATGATATTTCGATTCTGCTACTAATAGAACTAATCACAAAAACTTTTTAGGACTAGAGGTGGAGTAAGTACTCCTTTTCCTCAAAAAACATTTATGATTTTTTGAATAGACCTCAACTATTCTCATGAACTCCCCTTTAAGCTCTATTTTTATGCCCTGTTCGTACGAAAATTCTCCTTCCAACAAAAAACATCATTCCAGATGTAGGACTCTACTTTTTCCTAAACCCAAGAAATATCAAAGCTAGGAATGATCCTTGTATCACATTTATCGTACTGGTACCGGTCCTGTTTTAATCCTCAGCATCAAAACTTAATCTTGCTACATCATTTCCTATATTAAGGGATAAATGGTATTTTTATTGCACTGAGATTTGAATATAGCCCTTATCTCGTACTGAAAAGTGGTGAAAAAATTGGATTAAATCGCAAGTGTAGTTATAAATAGTCAAAATTGTAACCACCTTTAGAAAATCACCAAAGAAACCAAATTTCATGCTAGGGCAATAATAAATATCCTAATTGAAAGTCCAATGGATCGTTTCAGTAGATGCTCAAATCTCAAAACAAATATGTTTTTTTCATGCGAAATAAACAAGTTAACAACAAATATACTATGGCAGCTTGAACACTTGTATGATATTATGGCAAGTACAGTAAGAATAATTGTTGACAAAAATCCCAGATGTCGCCGTCATATGAAAAACATTGGGTAGTATAATGTCAATGTTTCTGGAACACAAACGTTTTCCAGTCATTTTTCATAATCAATTAATTTGTGATGTGATAGAGAGAAGGGGTTACTAGAATAGTGCTAACGTCAGGTTCGCCAGAAGAGCGAGATAGGCGTAGGCACGTAATGTATCATGCTCATGAACAAGCAAGAGAGGCAGGTGTAGGCAAAATTGACAGTTCTAGTACTCTAGTAACCTCAAATACGAGGAACAGAGCAGCATTACTAAATCAACCTACATGTTCGGTGGCCTAACGTAAGACGCAGCTTATAGAGAACCTGCGTGACCTTGCTAATTAGACACTAGCGTCCATAGTGGCGGAAATTAGCATCAAATTTGTGAGATAAATTGAATACGGAATATGGAGGAATTATTGAATAAAAGAAAATATCAAACGTTGTGATAATTAAAATAGGATTTTGAAAAATTGATATCTTGCTCATCCGGCAACAAATATGAAAACACTTTTAAGAGTAGCCATGTAAAAAATGTTGCGTATTGGT
>CAJUYI010006483.1:0-13665 GCA_910591695.1 Galerucella pusilla
TGTCTAGTTGTCAAATTTTTTCTGTTGTGTCAGTTGGGGATAAAAAATTACTTAATTTCTACTTATTTTTTCTTGACAACGGTAGCTGGAACGCTACCGAAACGTTGAAATAAATAATTCAAAAATATTGTGGTTTAATTTCCCAAGAAATTAAAAAAAGAATGAATAATATACCACAAGGAACATACAGAAGATATTTAATGGTTCTAGTTTCTTTCTAGAAAGTCGAGATTCTCGTGAATTATCCGGTTGTTTGAAAATGACCAAGATAAACCGTTCATTGGGGGGATTGCGTAATATTCTTTAGAATCAAAAGAAAACCATCAAAGATAGCTGTTCAAATTCAAATAATATTGTTCACATTTTCGAAAGGGTAATTTGAAAATCAATTCATCTACGGGAGAAACAGTTCTCTCGAATTAAGTTTGACAAAACCCTGACAATGCAAATTTTTATATTTTTCATTGAATGGAATACTAAGATATACAGATTGCAGAAAGTCTTTTCGCTACATACGATTTACACAAGTACAACAAGAAAAATTACTTGAAAGAGAGAGAAGAATGATTGTGGGCAGTCAGCATTGGTCGTGTGTTCAGCTCCAGCTACCAATCTGATATGAAAGCAGTGTTGCCAGCTTAGAATGTTTGGTACTTTTGAGGAATAAATAACTTATTCTGCATTTGACTTTCATCACGGTATAACGCCGTATTTAGTGGGAAAATAACGTGATTGGTAATATTATTGAGTTTTAACCCTTTGTCTACCGGAGGCTTAAATTTTTACGCCATGACATTTTCCCAACGGTACTTAAAAGTCCAAGGACAAGGATGTTCTTAAACACTGTCGGTACTTGAAAGACCCATGTAAGTATCTACTCGAATACATTGGCAATGTTGCGCATGACATGTCAGTGAAAAAACCGCCAACAATTGGTTGTCTGCAAACCAACGTGGTTACTAAGGCGATTTAATGCGTTTTAATTTGTCTAGTTACGTTTGAAGTTGGAGTTTTTTGCTATTTTTGAGAAAAATAATGGTTAGTTTTTATGTCGGAAATGAAAAAAAAGTGGCTATTGTATTGATGCATATTACATTTTATATGATTTTTATGAGTGGTACTCGGGAGTACCGGTGGGATTTATGAGGTAATAATTTTTGTTCGTTGTCGTATGATGGGGAGAAGCGCTGGAGGTACAAAAAACCCTTGTCAGAGAAAGAATTACTGGAAATTCTTGAAAATAACTAGGAAATGGATGAGTTAATGATGGACCTGGACAACAAAAAGGACTCAGATATTGAATCTGATGACGAGGATGTAACAGATGAATGGATTCAGCATCAACTACCTTGTTTTGAAAAAGGAAACTGCGTGGTTGGCAATGGAATTTCTCAAAAGGATATAAACAATAACAGCGATTCCGAAGCAGAAAATGAAAATATAGAGCCTTCTGTAGAGAGATATCGTTAGGATTGGTTAACTGTAATAAGATGTCTCAAAAATCATTAGGAACTCCACAAAATAAGAGAAGACGATATATTTATTCTACACCTGCTAATGTTAGACTTGGCCGTTTGGGCAATCATTGTAAATCCCAAGGGTACTCGTAGGTACCATTATTGTAAAACCTATAGAAATAAATGTTTTTGGAAGCCATGCCTTTTGAGTCTTTACTTAATTGTTTTTTTTGCTAAAACCAGAAAATAAACTGAATATTTCAGTAAATTCTTTTTGCGGTATTTGAGTGTCCTAAATTTTACTGTTACTTCAAAGTACCGTCGGTACACAAAGGGTTAAAATGAGTGAGATCAACACAAATAAGAATAAAATAATATGGTTCAAGAAATTATTTGGATGAAATACAAGCTGCAATAAATAAAATCTATACACTGCTTTGGATTTAACAATTATCGGTATTTAACATTGTTGCCGACAAAAATCGGGAATCACGTTCACATATAAGTACATTTGGCAACAGCGGTTAAAATAGGGGGGCACTAAATACACAATCATCGCTGACTGCGACCAACTATTCTTCTCTCTCTTCCTCTCTCTTTACTGTGCCCCTTGATCCAGCCTAGAGTGACTTCGTTGTTGCTACAGACTTCGATCAGGGACAGGTGACACTCCAGTACTAGGCCTGATGTGATACGTGGTCTGTTCAGGGCTAGTAGCTCTTGTCTACTATCCGTGAGGATGTGAATTTTATTACCTGTGGTGTTTCTTTTGGTAATCTCTTTTGCGGTGATGTAGATAGCAGTGAGCTCTGTTTCAGCAACGCTGACATTACAGCCCATCGCCCATTTGATGTTTAGATTCAGAGATCTGGAGTAAATTCCACATCCTGAGCCCATATTGGTTTTATAGCCATCCGTGAAGATGCGGAGTGCGCCTTCTTCTGATGTGTCTTGTGTGTTATATTTAATGATTACCTTGTAGGGCCTGTGAAAGGCATATTGTGGTGAGATTGCATCTGTATTTGCCTGCAGCAGTGGGACCTCATTGAGTGCCTCACGCCATAGGTTACGTCTCAATCTACCAGATCCTACGTCAGGTTGTATACCGGTAGAGCGTAAGCGTGTTATGGTCATCAAAATAACCTCCTTGATGTGTATGTCAAAGGAAGTGAGACCAAGGATCACCTCCATCGCTCTGGTTGGTGTGGTTTTCATACCTCCTGTTGTATTGAGGCATGCTGTTCTCTGAATTTGATCCAGTTTACGGACGACTGTCAGCTGGTTTTCTCATATTTTCCTTGTCGTACTTGTGTAAATCGTATGCCGCCAATAGACTTTTCGCAATCTGTATATATCTGTGATGAAGAATTAAAAAGACTTGAGTTGTTTCTTCATCACTCACTTCAATTTCAACGAGTTTGAGGTTAAGTCTGAATGTCCTTCGATAAACGCCTTGACTTGCTTGTCTAGCATCTCATTTCAGTAAGCACTTGCTTTTCAGTCCACTCCTGCCTAGTGCACCAAACTTATATACTGACAATGTCCTTATTTCCTGGTAAGCCAGTCCATTGGTTCATTTCCCACGATTTCACTGTACTCGGAATCCATACGAAATTTATATACTAGAACTGATCTCATTTTCTAGCAAGCTGCTTAATTTCCCACGATTTTAGTGGGTCCTGGAATCCATACCAGGAAATCAAATAGAATTCCGATTATTTGAACTCAGTGCCGTTATTGCAACCTGACTATCGCTCTCTCTTTGCATTCACCCAACGCACAGATCAATCGCGAAGCTTGGGAGACTGTACAATAGTGTACAAGTATATCAACAAGTTAGAGCGCTTAAAGACAAGACACTTTGTGGCCGGCTACTAGTGTCTGAAAAGAATCGCGCGCTATTCCTTAACTGTGTCTCGTGTGAATGCGTCTGTTTATATTAATGTATTTTCAGCCGCGCGATTCTTTTCAGACGCTAGTAGCCAGCCACAAAGTGTCTCGTCTGAAAGCGCTTTCAATGTCCATTTTTTATTTCTTCAAGTTGATTCATCTTTGATTCTTTTTGGAAAAAGATACCATACATACATTCAAACGGGTCGAATTATACATTTAACTCTTTTGGTATGGAAAGTAATATTTTTTTTAGCTTGAGTATAAAATATGTATAGAAACTTACCACATTCATACTAATTTTCACACTCGGCTGAATAATTTATCACCCTTTCATTTCTTTTGTATTGATTTCCGATTTACTTTCTACATTTATTCTGATAGCTTTTTAGTCTTTTTTGTACGTTAATGAAAGGGGGTCAAATTATATGAATAATAATAACTTTTCTCGTAAAATTGGTGATTTTTTTCCTTCGAGGATTCCAGGAGTTACTCAAAAGGGCATAATAAAATTTTTTTTCAAGAGATAATGGCTTTTTCTTTTCATAGAATATATTATTCGGGCGTGGGGTTGAAGTATTCTGTGACTTCCGTTCAGCATAATAATATTCATGATTTGAGTGTCCTGATATCTTAGATATTGATTTTTTTCAAGCCTCTTAGAACAAATTTTGAGAATAAAGTTTGTATAGAATGATTCTTAAAATTATCAGTGGATTTATTTGTTTCCAATTTAATATAACTTTGATGGAGCATACTTTCCAGATATTTTCCAACAACACACTTACCTTTTATAACTTATCAACAATTAAATGAAATAGAAGAGATAATTCGCGCAGAAAAGGCTCCTGGCGCTATGATTCGACGGGGAGGGCATGGCTGAGTATAGCGGCGAGAGGTTAAATCGGACTTGTATGTCAGTATTTTCTCTTTCGTTAGCTTGTTGATCGTTTTCCGTGAATCGTTGATCAAGTTTGGGATTCAATAACTCGGGATTAAATGGTTCGAATTGGACGTTCAAAACGCCAAAAGTTTTGTTTTTCCAAGTCCTTACAGTGGGTACTTTCAGATTTCGATTGAAATGAAAAACCGCACAGATATCTTGATTGTTATCAAGGTGAAATTGGAACCACTTTTTTAAACTAACGTCAGAGTAAATTGAATCAAAAAAAATGTTGATAAAATCATTGCATATGATAGCTGTAACCTTCTAGTATGTGTAAAAGCATTATTGTGAGTTTAAACAATCTTGTATGGCATTTGTCTCTATTTTAACGATGTATATCTCTTTTACCTAATGTTTATTAACAATTAGATTACTCAGCAACCAAATAAGATATCGAAAACGCGTTTGTTGCATTTGGTTCGTGAATGAATAACGTTTTATGAGAAAAAATAATGATTTAGAATGCTTTATAAATTGCAATAGTATTTTGCGTCCGAAAAACAGCTGTTTTTTCAATTTTTTTTACTTATTCATCCGCTGTGGCTGCAGGGAATGGAATTTTCACAACTTGAATAACGGAATTTTATAACAAATTTCACGCTCTATAACTTTGTTTTGAGGCATTAACACGATAAACTCAATACATTTCGAGTAAAATTCAAAAACATGTCGATAAAGTAGTTACATTTTTGGTTATAAACTGTTATTGTGCAATTAGCACAGCCTAAAACCGGTAGAGGCAACGGATTATCATTAACCATTATATTTTCGAGTCATTCCATAAAAATCTTGCCTACTGCTCTCACATCCATGTTAAGACATTTTTTATGCCAACCCGACTGGACTATACTGACAGCGCAGTCATAACTGTGGGTAAATCGTAAGCGAGACTTAATTTATTGGCCTATCGATTATTATGTAACATTTATATCTTTTTTATATCTAGATTCTTAACGGGTGATAAAATACGTTATCGCTCAATTTCCCCAAAAGCCACGGATCGTATGACATTTCAGTTTTTAATACTTCTTCGAATAGCATTACATAACTAAGAAAATTGAGGTTGAAAACATTAAATCCATTTTAATACAGAGTGTAATGGCAAATTGTTAATAATACGTACATTATTCGTATGAGAGCTGGGATATAGAGCCACGGATTCAGGAAAACTAAAAGTACCTACTCCGCAGTTTTGTGAATTCATCACTATGAAACGTGATCTCCTGATATCTAGTCATATTTTTAGTTTGAAAAATACATCACTTCATTTTGTGAAGTGGCCTGAGCAGCCATCTTGTGGTATTTACATATTTGCTGTACTACTAAAGGAACAACTTGTAATAACTTCTAATAACTAAAGGTGCCCAAAATTTATATTTTTGAATCAAAAACAGTAGAAAAAATGGATTATATTAGAGATAAATAAACTTCTATATTTTAACCAATTGCATATATGCGATCTTGGACTTGTCAATTCTATAGGATTTTTTACGATAAAAAGATGATGCTGTCATTTTTAGTTACTTTTCTGCTAATCAGAATAAATATTAATTTACCAATCGTAAATTTCAAGACGTTGTCGGATCAATTGGTAAAGTTCCCCAGTTTGTTTTGACGTTTATTGACATTCGGTCATCGTCTAATATTTAGAAGTTTTTTGGTGCTTTTAAATTCATTGTTTTTTCAAGATTAAAAAAACAGTTATTTTCATAACTAATTATCAAGGCAAATCTGCAGTGTGTAGTTAATAAAATGTCGAAGCAGCTGAACAGTGAATGTCAAGAAATGGTTACATCTTTGTTAAGCTATTTTAAACGAAAATGCCGAAATGGGGGCCCGCTTCTCCCGCTTACTGCTGTAAGTAACGTAAGTAATAGAATATTCGCTATTTGAGTTCATTATTATCAATATTGTTGTTACGTATTTAAATGTAAATGTCAATCTAACATCAGATTGACTTTTCCAATTTCCGTTAAGTAAAGAAAAAACCCATAGCTTGTCAACATCACAATATTTTGTTTTGCAACGTCCTCGTCTTTTTATCGTAAATAAACTATAACAAAAATTAACTTAACCACATATTATAAAGAGAACAGATACGAATCCCGGTAAAACATCGAACGATTTTCAGCTCCGTCGTCAATGACCTTGGACCATTAACTCGGTATGGCCGCGATGTTGCCAGCTTAAAATATTTTCTGAATTTCTTACCAAATTGCAGTGTTGATTCGGGGACAATAACAATTTCTAGTGCCGGATCTAGTTTTTTTTGGAAGTTTCCACTAAATCTTTGAAACTGCGCCATGAATTGAAACAATAATCATAATCGAATATATATTTATGTATTTATTAAATACCTATATGTACATTCCTATGATTTGTTATAAATAGTCATTAATCTTGGGAGATTAATTAAAAAATACAGTTTTAGATAACACAAATAATTACAAAAATCAACCAAATTTTAAAGTACAAATAATTCTCAATTTATTTATCATCAAAGGGAATACATATACACCTATGCAAGGGAGAATTTTGATAATAATTTGTAGCACCAAAGTTAATATCAAAAACTTTGAAATTTCTTTTATCATAGGCCGGAATATTAAATTAAATACTCTCATCCCTTGGAAATCGAAAGAACTTTATTTTTCTTTCCTAATAAAATTTATTTGGACAGTCTCTGTATGAACAAGACACTTCTTTTAATGTTAATAAAATTGATAATTGATAATTATCGAATATTTGTATCTGTATAACTATCACACTTAAAAAAATGCTTATAAAATATTTGACCTATGATCTTAAATGGGAGGAAATATTATGCAAATTGACAACCCTGTTGACAAATGTCGCGAAGCAGCCCGAACGGAGTCGACATAAGACGATGGGCATTTAAATGGGTATGTCCACCCATCTCTCTCTCTTTTTACTGTTCTCTGCCAAGCTTTCGTATCTGTTCTCTTTATAATCTGTGACTTAACGTCTTCTCAGTGGCTTAGAGGTATATCCAACATATTTATTTTTAAATAAAATCATTTAATTTATAATTGAAACAACATACTGGTCGTGATATTTAATAAAAAAGTAATACACTACAAACCCATGGAAATGGAATATTCTTATCGCAGTTGTAGAAACTCCACAGATACAAACATTGCCAAATAAACTCGATCAATATCATCCGGAAGAATAGGCGGGTTTCCAAAAAAATAACACCACGAGCGATAGCTTCCTTACACCGAGACCATGGATAAAAAGGAATGTGATTTGAATTCCTAATATATTTCCAACTGTCAACGAATTTTAGGAAGCATTTTTGAAATTAAAGTACCGGGTGTCTGATTAAGAGAGGTAACCCGTTGTATCTAATGGTGGTTTTACACCAAACCAAACCGACTAGTTGAGTTGCTGTTTTAAAAAACAAAAACTAAAGGTGAATTCATGCAAGAAAAAATTTAAACTAAGATTAATTTATAACTAAAACTGGGAAGATAAAACCATGCTATTTTTTAATTTAAATCTTAATTTCTTAGTTTCTTGCATGAACATCTTCATTACACGCAAGAAACTAAGAAATTGAGATTAAAATTAAAAAACAACATAGTTTTATCTTCATAGTTTTAGTTTTAAATTAATCTTAGTTTTAATTGCTTCTTTCATGAATCCACCTTAAACTGTTAACGATAAAACTATTCACTCTAAGCAGACAAAAAATTAGTTACTGTCAAGTTTTTGTTTTCTGTCGTTTTACATCAGAGAAACAGTTGCAATTTCAATTCAGAAAGTAGATGGGTGTTCATTAGTTTTTATATAAGAGACAGAGAATTGCCTGTGGTTTTTTTCAAATGGTAGCGGATATCATTTTGCGTTCAAAACAGCTGTTCCGAAATATTTATTTTCATACGGGGTGGTTCGATCTTGAGTAATTGCAAATTGAAATGTTGATTTCAAGAGACGTACAGAATTGAAACTTTTACTTGATGTAGATCACAGACATATAAAAAACAATAGACAGAGCTATTCATTCATAAAATACGAAATGTTTATACTCCAACATTGTTATGATCAGGGGCGGTGAAGAGGCAAAGCATATGACCATTGTTGGAATATGGCGGCCGACAGATAAACACCATAGACGGAGAAATAAAGGGGGCGAATGATTGAATAGACTCAATTCGGGAATTATTTCACAATATTTTCGTTTTTTTAAATTAAAACTTGATAAACAACTGTGCAACAAAAATTAGTATAAATATCAAAATTTGTTACTACTGATAAAAAAATTCAATTTATCTAACTATCACATTGAAATATTTACTGCTCAAAGGAGAATATTACACATTTTCAATTTTTAAAACAACTTCAAAATTGTCAGTAAAAGTAATGTAGGTATATTGTAGTTTATATTAATTTTGCTCTTCTAGGTAATACAAATTCTTGTGAGGTTTATGAAATAAAAATAATTACAAAATAATACATATTTATTTTACAAGTAGTTACATCGTCAAAGTTAAGTCATTGATTGCGAAATAAGGAACTGCATCTCTCCTTAACATTTTTGTTCCATTGGTCCTTTGTGTAAAATAATTTCCTTCAAAATGATCACAACATACTTCTGGCCTCTTTGGTAATTTTTTATCTGGTTGGAATCCAAGTATTTCCATCCAGGTATTTCTTCGAGCTTGGCTTACCGGAAAACTAGAAGAAATCATTGGAAAATTATAGGTACACAACAGTGGCTAGCTGTTTACCTATTTTTTACTACTAACTAGGAATTCTGAAGATAATAGTGTTGTAGTGGAGGTATTGTGATATGAGGTAAAACCACCAGTAAATAGTAAATTATAGGAATAAAATTACATAATTCCTAGCACCTACACGAAATGCAACAGCAACCTATTAGGTACAGTAAGTAGTCGCCTATCAAAGCAAGCCTTACATGAAGTTTTTAATACCTCAAAACTCTCAGTCTATCCAAATTCCTGAACTACTTGTCTAATGCTTCCTATAGGTAAGCATCATAGACATTTTTTTTATATATAGGCATGTGCAGCATCTTATGTTTATTTTCTACAATCTGCTTAAATATGTGTGAGTATGTGAGTGGTAATTTCACCCAATTTTCTCCTTATCAAGCCAATTCAGATTGTGTTAAAAATGGATTCACATACCCCCGCCTATGACTAACTTATTTACTACAACTTACCGGTGAAAAGATAGGTTAGGGTTCAAATAGTCGATTTTCCGGCACACCACACACTGTCTCACCATAGTTTTAATTTTTTAACACCTCTGCTTCACTAGTAAATACTAAATTAGGTGAAATACACATAAATAAATCCAAAACACAGTACTCGCCACTTTAAATATCAATGAAATGATATTGGAATATGGTGGCTGCTTGTTGGGGTATTTTGCTAGCGGCGTTGCCAGACTTCGCAAAATTTTAAAAGATGAGCGGAAAATTATACTATACTACCTTGTATGTAAAATAAAATTTAAGAGATTCAAACTCAACAAATAACAAATTTCCACACATATTTCCATGCAAAAATATATGTATGCAAAAATATATTCTGTTTGTAAAGAAATATTAAATAATAGTATCAAACATGAAGTATTAAAAGCAATTTTATATTATTCATCTGGCAACGCTGCGTTACTACAAAATAATTTGTAGTAAAGTAAGAATTAATGTTGGCACATACACATTTTGTAAACAACTCTGTCTATTGTTTTTTATATGTCTGTGATGTAGATCCATACTGAATGATGAAATAAAACAACTCAATTTGTTAAAATCATTATAATGTAGATTTTAACAAATTAAGTTGTTTTATTTCATCGTCGTTGAACATGAAATCCTAATTTTGGTTTTATTTGAAGAGCTGCCACTGAATTTAAGACAAAATGTGTTGATTATGCACGATAGTGCACCACCACGTTATCAGAGAGATCAGAAGATATTTTAATACGATTACTTACTTTCCTGATCTCCAGCATTAAGGTGCAATGAACCACCTTGTTTATAAGAAATAAATAACCGGGACGAACTTTGACCAGAAGTAAATAGAGCAGATGGATAACTTACTGTATCGAAGAAAATGGTGGGCTTAATTAAGACAATACTAAAATTATAATGTTATTTGTGTTGTATACTTTTTAATTTCTTTAATAAATAAAATGTATCCTAAGTAGGACTTCAGTTTACGGTCCCGTCCACATTACACCGGTCAATGAAAAAAATATGTTTTCTTGGGGTTCAGTTCTCATGCTTAAATTCTGATTCTAGACATTGAATAACACTTAAATATTCATTGAAGTTCGTAAAGCTTGCTTTGAACTGATAAGTATAATTTAATTTATCTCATAAGCAAAAGATGGCAGCACTTTGATTAACCCGAAAGTAAACTGTATTATTATTTGTGAGAGGCACAGTAGTGAATGTTAACTTGTTTATTACAGCCAAATACTTATAAGTCTATGAGTACAGCTGTCACAACTATATTTGTGATGAAAAATGACATCAAGACAGTGTAAAAATGATGTTGATTCATTCTGTTTTATTTGCGGTGAATTTATTGAAGCTAAAAGCAAAAAATTTGCTTTTTCAACAAACTTGAAACTTTGCGGAGCCTATTTTAACCTGAAAATCAGTACCTAATCAAAATGAAAATTGCCTGCGGGTTTAATACGAGAGAGCTCATACGAGCATAAAAGAAATACGAAGAATATTCACTTTTAGACATTAATTTTTTGTTATTTCACATCTAGGTATATGTTATTGATTGTTCATCACAAATCTTCAATAAAAAAGACTCTTGTATCCGACAAAATGTTTTCTAATTATAATTTACAGTGAAAGTGTAGAAAAAATATAAAAATCAGTAATTTTTGCCGAAAAAGTGAAAAATAAGTAATTTTTGCCGAAAAAGTGAAAAATCACTCTAGTTTCTTCAAAAGCAAACTTTAATCGAAAAAAAAATGTTTCCTTATTTTTGTCGTAGGAGAAACCAACATTTTTATATTCTATTTATATTCTAATACTGTTCATCTTATTAATCTTAATAATCATGTCAAGAAAACATTTTTGTATTCTGTGTAAAATTTTATTTAAAATTGCAAAGCGCTTTCGGCTGTTAGGCCATCATCAGTGCCATACCTGCAAGTAAGCAATAATCGTTGGAAATTTTTTTTTAAAAAGAAATTAGTAAAGAATTACTTACTCGTCAGATATGAAACAAGAAACCTAGTCAAATGTCTACAACACATTAACGTCACTATTAAAATTACATTAAATTCAAAATTAAAAAAAAAATTAATTATCCCCTGATTGGGGTTAAATTGTCTTCATATTATGAACATTTTTAATTTTATTAAATCATGTAGCTGAACACTAAAATGTGATTATCTTCAAAACCGTTACAATTTAGGGATACTGAGAATTGTACCTTTTTTTTTGTTAAAATGATGTGGCTTTGATATTACTTTTTTACAAAAGGCGCTAATTTAAACAGCACTATCTACACAACACATCAAAATAGGTAGAAAATTATGATTTCTCATATCCAAAAGCCCCCACCGTCAAATTTTTGAACATAAATGTCAAAAAGTGTTGAAGCTATTGTAAAAAACTTGAAATCTCATGTTCAACACCCTGTATATGTCTTAATAACATTATTTTAACGAATCTGGTTGACTTAACTATATTTTAAAGAGATTATTGTACTCTAGTTCTATGTACAATTACTTAAGAACCACCCTGTATACTTCGACCTAGCCTAGTATAGTTCAATTCACCGTGGCAAAAGCCCCTGAGATTTTTGCTCACTTACTTACATTACAGCATTGAAATTTAATCAAATCCGTTTTGTGAACTTAGGCTTTTTTTTTCCCTAAAATAATTTACTGTTTGTTCATTCTACTTGACTTTGGATGAAAAAAATTAAGTGGTTGGTTGTGTGTCAAGGTTCTACTGAGAAACGATAGATAAGATTGTATGTAATTTCGTGCTCTTGTGAAAATGCAAGACATTTGTCCTAGACTCTTTTTAAATTTCATTAACCATTCGTCAAAGCAATATCTCCATTTGACAACATCTCCAACGGTGGAGAGGTTTTTGTACTCAACATTTATAAGCTCACACTTGCTTGACTATTTTGCTAGATATGCTGCATGACTTCAGTTACTACCCTGCTCAATTTATCTGTGTCCACATGCTTTGCTTTAAATGGGGGACTTTTTTTTTTTTTTCGGGCCGAGGTGGGAAACTCATGTTCGACTGGGTCCTCAACCAGTACCCAGACAGTGTTGGACTCATCCCCAACGGAGATGCCTACCAACCAAACCCACCTCAAACTCGCCGTTACTCCCGCCTTGTAATCACTACCCTAGCATACGTCAAGACGGGCGGCGGTCCCTCACACACTCTCCATCATCTTCTTCCCTCTATCACTCCTACCTCTCTCATGCCATAGCTAGTCCTTCTCTTCCCCTAATCATGCTCTCTACCACGCCACTTATCTCCATCCATTCCTCCTCGCCCCTCAACATAATCTCCACAATATTTTCCCAATACACCGCCTCTCCCAGTTTATTTTCTAGCTTCTTCAAAACTTCCTCATTCTTCCAACATCTAAACACATGTCCCACATCATCCTCCACTTCACATCTCTCGCACACTCCAGTTTCTCCTTTCCCAATCTTGTGGAGGTAACCCACTCTTGACCCATGCCCTGTGAGCACCTGCGTCAAGAAGTAGTTCACCTCTCCAAATTTCCGGTCCACCCAATTTCTCCTGCTCCCAATCGCTCCTTTCAGCGCGCCCTCATACTCATCCCACCTTCTCTCCATTTCCTCATCCATCCATTCCTGTACTTCATCTCTGCTCGCACCCCTCCAGCGTTTATGTCTGGCTCTAGCCATCAAGTCCAATGGATAGGACCGTGACAGCACTGCTGCTGCCAGTCCACCCACTGTTCTGTCCTGTCCACCACCCTCAAAAGTATTCCTCTCTGCACCCGCAGGAGTGGTCTAACCCTCGCATTCACCCCTGCTTTCTCACCCCACACTTCCGCGCCATACAGCATACTCTGCTCTATCGTCCTACCAATTATCCTCCTCTTCCATTCTCCCGGTCCTTTCACATTACCCATCAATCTTCCCAGCCACGCTGCCCTTACTTTTGCCTTCTCTGCAGCCTTCAACACATGGGTTTTGAAGGATAATTGGCAATCCAACCACACCCCCAGATACTTCACCGCTTCCTCCATCCGAATTTTCTTTCCCTTCACCATCACCCCCACCTCCCTTGCCTTGCTCCGCCCCTTCACCAGTAGCCCCACCGTCTTATCCTCAGCCACTTCCAGT
>CAJUYI010006484.1:9622-23286 GCA_910591695.1 Galerucella pusilla
GGAATGTTAAGCTTTTCCTACCCGGTAAACAATGTACTATTGAGTTTGGTTTATGTGTTAAATTCAATCTATTGTTTTTCAAATCATTCAATATACATTTGAGAGTAAAATATAAACGGACTCTGGTATAGAGACTGGCATAATATTTGAAAGGAAATTGATTACATGGATAATGAAAAGAAAATTTAGGAAATAAGTTCAAAAGGAACTGACCAATTCCCCTTTGGTTAGCTATAGAATTGAATTTTTGTGTTTTCTTGCTTAATGTACTTGTTTATATAATATCCTTATTATAAAAATAAATCCGTAATTTTGTATTAGCAAATATTACAAAATATTTAGTGTTTAAGCTTCGCTATTAAAAAGAAAAATATTAATATGACTTTTTGCTCATATCAACAATTAATTAATAAATTTAAGAAATCTATACAACATAAATATAAAACACGAACAACCAATAAACTCCGTTCTAAAATAACAGCGCTCGACGGGCGACGTCCCGTATAATACACCAAATTAAATGCACGTAAGGACGTAGCGACGTACTGTACCATCCAAGTCACCAGCGGCATCGGTGAACGAGTGAAACATCTTATATTTTTATTCTGTAATCTTTGATAGAAGACTCTCAAAAAATGGCGCCAGAAAAAAAAATTGCCGGTTAAAAACAACCCTGATTTGCTGAATTCTAAACTGGAGGCGCGGCAAATTCTTTAGAAGTGGTTAAAATGAACACGTGTCCCACATCAAACAGAAAAGCGGCTTAGAAATAACAACAGAAAAAGCCATAAATATTAGAGCAAAGGGTAGGGACGTGTGCAATTTGAAAACAATTTCGTTTTCATTTTTACAATTTTTTAGAACGGCGGAACGTAGAAAAGGGGTTTTAGCCATATTATAGACAAAGGCGTAGAAAAAGGGTTTGAAAAGAAATTACTTGGAAGTTAATGATAGAAGTAGATACAAAAAAATAACAATAGATATTCTATCGTTACAAGTTCATATAATAACCTTTTTGGTGTGCATTCAAAATAGGATGCAGACGTATCTTTCGTAGCTGCAATGTGTCTTACGTCCAACTGACAGCTCTCGTCATGTCTGTACTTTGTTGTTTACGGTCAATTATTATTTATGAAAAGTTAATATTAATCTTATCGTTATATTTATTTAAATAATACAAAAATATGCCCAGATACACGGAAAAACATCAGCATTTTGAAAGTTCTCAAGTATTTTTAGTTAGAAAAAGAAGCTGGTAATTATTAATGTCATTGCCTTTTCGAATTTGGCTTAATACGATCCTATTTATCAAACTTAAGATTAGATATCAGTCAAAATAGAAAATAAATTAAACGACATGCAGCAGCGGTTTAAGACTTGGAGAGGCCTGGGGCTTAATTTCGAAAAGGCTCTCTTAAGGGCAGAGAAAATTAGGATTTTCGGGATAACAGGAGAATAAATTACAATTTTTTAAAGACAAGGCATTGATTTCAGTTTATTGCAACAAATATAATAGATATTTTTTGTGATTCTTTGTTATACATATAATATACATATAAATTTGTTCAGTTTCAATTTCATAAATCGTGTTCATAATTTGAATTTATAAATTGTTTCCCTAAGCAAGGACCCTTCGGGCCCGCGGCTATAGCCCCAGCAAGCTCCTCTCTTCATCCGGCGCTTACGACATACCCAAAACCCAAATATACGCACACCAAGAAGGCTATTGAATGTACTATACATATTTATTTACAGGTACACAATTACAGTACAACGAACCATTTATATACTTTGAACAAATCGCTCAAAGTATGCAATCCCAAATACCAGAATTAGCGAAAGCGGCAGCAAATGAAACAGTTTCATCAGCACCTTGGTCTAATGTCGCTCAAATCCATTCAAAAAATAATGTGGTCTTTACATCTTTCGCTAAAAATGGACATTTCAATCAAGATTTATACGCTGGGCTTATAGCACTGAATTTAAAAAGTGGATTGGACGTGGAAACATGGCCTAACGGAGTCGGGCGCTTACCATCAAATTGCAGTGAAGAATACAAGTAAGTTTCGGTTTGATTCTGCCACCATCTTTTACTTTATACATTTTTTTTCTTCAAGAGTTTACAATGTGAAAACCATCAAGATGCCGGTGGATGGTATTGAATTTAAATCCACTGTGGACCATTCCAAATGGGCAGTATCTTCATCTACGTCAGGAAAATCTTGGGTTTGCGTGGGTGATATCAACAGAGCGGTATGTATAACCTTAGACATAGTAGGTCTTTTTTTTCGGGCCGAGATGGGAAACTCATGTTCGAATGGGTCCTTAAGCAGTACCCAGACAGTGTTGGACTCATCCCCCCACGGGAATGCCTACCAACCAAACCCTCCTCAAACTCGCCGTTACTCCCGCCTTGGAATCACTACCCTAGCATACTTCAAGACGGGCGGCGGTCCCTCACACACTCTCAGTCACCTTCTTACTTCTATCATTCCTACCTCTCACATGCCATGTCGAGTCCTTCTCTACGCCACGTATCTCCATCCATTTCTCCTCGCCCCTCAACATAATCTCCACCATATTTTCCCAATACACCGCATCTACCAGTCTATTTTCCAACTTCTTCAAAACTTCCTCGTTCTTCCAAAATCTAAGCACATGTCCCACATCATCCTCCACTTCTCATCTCTCGCACACTCCAGTTTCTCTTTTCCCAATCTGTTGTACTCCACTCTGCTCTGTGAGCACCTGCGTCAAGAAGTAGTTCACCTCATCGAATTTCCAGTCTACCCAATTTCTCCTGCTCCCAATCGCTCCCTTCAGCGCGCCCTGCACCACCCTCAGGAGTATCCCTCTCTGCATCCGCAGGAGTGGTCTAACTCTCGCATTCGCCCTTGCTTTCTCACCCCAGACACCGTAGGTCTTGCCTGCTATAACCTAACATTTGTTTGGACACATTTTCCGAAGGAAAAAAGCCTTTGAATGAACTAATCCTGGTATATTTTGCAAGAAGACTAAAGCTCTTCTTGTTGTCCAGGTATTTAGTATTTGGCAAAACTTATTGCGATTCCAATTGTAGGTTCTGGTCCGATTGAAACACGTGCGGTACCCTCCCTTGCGAGAGAGTTTGCCTTCTTATTTCCCTCCATGCCTAAATGACCAGGGATCCAGACCAGAGATACTCTATTGAGTTCTCCTCTGTGATTCTCCTATTGAGAAGAGTCCATAGATATAACCTACTTACATATAAGGTTTGTTCTCACAGAAAATCTCTGACAGTTTTCAAACCAATCAAACCCATTAGAAATCTTTGGGTCTTTAGGGTCTTTGCGCAGAATCCGGATTGTCAAAGATTGTCTGTGATGCTTGTGACTCTTGTGAGAACAAGCCAATAGATAGGTGGCGCCACTTGAAAGCCGGTTAAGTAAGCTCTAACAGCTTCGACAGTGTCCTAAACTCGTAAACAGTAAAATGACTTAAATCAACAATGTTACAGATAAGAGGATATAACGGAGCTACAGTTTTCATCAAATTCCAAATTTTAGTAGCTCGACAAGCTCTCTAGCTGGCTCTAACGTCGTATGTTTAGAGTGTCCGACCGTTTTGTTTCTATTTTCTTTCTTTGTTCTGTTCTAGCAACATCAAGAAGTAAGAGGAGGTGGATCTGTATGTATTCAAGATAAAAAATTAACTGTACATTTTCAAGAGCTGATTGATTCTATTGAAGAGTGTACGGAGTTGGATAACTCAATTATACCACCTTTAGTTGTACAGGTTTAGACAATATTGAACATTTTTTTGAATGTACCTAATAAAAACATTTCAATTTATTTTGATTATTTAAAAAATAAAATTGACTTTTACCAACGATATTTGATAAAATTTTGTTGTAATACACTATTTAAGATATACCGTAATTTGAAGTTCCTTGAAAATGATTGCATGTTTGAAGAATTTCCATAATTTTATAAAATGGAGTTAATTTGTGTCTTTGTGTGGGTAGAAACTACTTATACACAGTTTTAGTAATAAACTTCGTTTACTGAATGTTACTACCTCAAAAATATTCAAAATGTTGTGATATTTATGAATATTTTATATAAATAAAGTGACTATACGGTAAGTCTTCTCAATATTAAATCCATAACTTTCAGTATAATCATTTTTGCCTAAAAAATTTCTAGTAAGAATGTTGGATCGTTAAAAAACAATTAAAATACCTTAATACTAACCTTGTTAGCTTATGAGATACAGACTGATAAAGTTTGGACTAATTTTGCATATCTTCTCATTTCAAAACACATCGACTGTATCAATATTGTCAAATTTTAATAACCAGTTCACCAGTGGCGTGATAGCAGGGATTCCTAAGCTTTAATTGAACCATATTTTTGAAAAACCTTGTATTCACTCATACTTTTTTGTCTGTAATTCTTCACTAAATTATGTACATAAAAGATACTCTTTATTAAAATGGTTAGAGCACTCCATTTTTAGGATTTTTAACTTTTTATTGCAATAATACACTTTTGGTTTCTGGTTGAAGCCAGAAGTCTAGAAATGGACATATTGCGGAGTTAAAACATTTCATACAATTTGAGACAATTTTAGATAAAAAATAGTCCGAGATAATCTCAAAATATGGACCTTAAGGACATCTACACTATTTTCCTCAATAACCTGTTTTGATATCACTTGAAATAAACCATACAAAAGTTTCACTGATTATCTGTATATCACTTAAGTTCGCACCATATGGAAAACATTTTTATTATCAATTTTAGGTAAAAAACTTATTCCTTATAAAAAGCTCTGCATGTTCTAAAATCTGAAATACAATTATCAGATATCAATTTTTTTTAGTATTATACGAGGTTTCTCAAAAAATATTAACTTTACTCAAGAGTAAAGTACCTTTATATTTGACAATAATGAAAAATGTTATAAATCAGAATAGAGTACACGCAAATTTCATATTTTGCTTGGATATTAATTTATAATAGTAAAATTGATATCAAAAATTACTAATAATAGGAAATATACCAGTTTGCATTGGAAATTTTAAAATAAAATACAAATTTCAATGCACTTTCCGACCACAACCCGAGGATTTCCGAACGCTACCGATGATACGTGTGATGTCATATCTCTTGTGTTTACTTATGTCAATATGGCCGGTATTGCATTAGGTTATGTGTAGTTGTGTGTTTATATTGTATTTTAATCAACTTTTAATTGCTTCATCGACGTAAAAATATCATTTATATGTTTGTTTGAGACCATTACGAGTTAGTGTGTGCTATTTTTTATTTCTAAGAGTCAACGTAAAGTGGAAAGTGGACATAAATATTCGATATTTCCGAGGATATTTTAAAACTTTTGGAAGAATATTTTTTATTTACTAGTTCAGTGTTCAGTGGCGATTCTTTCATATTTTGTGAGTAAAGATATGGCTAGCGAAGGTTTTGTAAAAGCACAAACTGATAACTTGCCCAAAGTAGACTCATTTATGCTGCTTGAATTTATGAAGTCAAACAGCTGCTTTAATGCAGAGGAAATAAGAGGAGTTGAAGCATTATCGTAAGTACGATTTAAACTATGTTTTATTTATATAATATATACCAACCATATTTCGATGTGTGGTCGTAAGAAAATGATGTTTTCATGGTTGATTCCTAGACATATAGGTACATAACCTCAAACTATTTGAGAATAAAAATTACCAGCATAGAAGTAGGTACTTACAAACAAAAGTAATGTCCTTCTCTTAAGTGTATTTTTGCTTGCGCCACCAGGTGAAGTAACAAATATTTTGTCTGTAGTTTTAATAGACGTTGATTTACACACTGGAACAATGAAATACAAAGTTTTTTTGGCTTTATCCATTTTTAAAGCTTTCAGAAACAAATTAGGTCACAAGAACTCACGTGATACACGAATAAGAACATAAACAAATGACGTCACACCATGGGGCAGCCATCTTTATGACGTAAAGCGCGTTTTGGCGGACTTTCAAATTTTATGATTTTTTAAATCGTTTTAAAGTTTATATTTTTTTGAAAAAATAGGCATGCAAGGTGTTAGGAGACCTGATAAAGCGTCCATTCCCACCAATGGCAAAATTTATGCTTGTACCCTATTGGAAACTTCGTTCAAATATGTGATTTTATCTATTTATATGGAATAATTGTATTATTTTTTGAAATATTTCTAGATACAATAACAATGCAAATTTTACTGTAGTAATATAGGATGCTCTGACAAACTAATGAATGTTTGATAGCTACAAATGTTTGACAGTAACTGTCAGAACGCGTTAGAATTTTACGCAAATATGGTAGCGTTATTAAGAAAAAAGAAACAATATTAAACAACCACAAAACCTTTTTTTCTAATGTAAATGCATGCAATTGCATATTTGAACGTAGTTTCTAATTCTGATCAACCTTTTTCAATACTATTTTTCGATATTGTCAAATTTAAAGGTACTTTACTCTGAGTAAAGTTCATATTTTTCGAGAAACCTCGTATAATACTAGGAAAAATTGATATCTGTTGATTTTATTTTAGATTCTAGAACATGCAGAACTTTTCATAAAGAATAAGTTTTTTTCCTAAAATTGATAATAAAAAAAGTTTCGCATATGATGCGAACTTATAATTAAGTGGACACAGTGTAGCTAACGAATATGTGATATGTGTGGAAAGTTGATTGAAGTTTTTATTAGAACTTGACAGAAGTTATCGAACCGGGGATAATTAAATATATATGTGACTTTATCAATAGATACCATAGCAATATTTTGTTAATAAAAATTATTTATGAACCTACCATAAGTGGATGCTACATAAACAAATAAAGTAAATGAAAAATTCTGACTTATCTACCTTTATTTATTTAAGTCTAGAGTTAGTATTTGTTGTAAATTCGTCCGTGTTTCATTTAATAAAGGTAGGAAAAGTTGAAATATTTAATCTAATCAATTGAAAACAATTTTTTCTTGACATCTTTGTCCAGCTTATCACATTTTTTTTTGGTTTTCCCTGTGTTTTCATAACATCCTATATTTCTTATCAATTCTTAAAATATCAACAAAATGTGTTTTTGTCGACATTGTGTATGAATAATTGATCTTTAAGGACCCCAGGACTCAAAGAAATGTTAAATATGTTCAGGGTTATTCATTATAAATTGCCCACCCCCTATCATCGTTATTATTACTTTAAAAAAAAAAAGTCTCGAATAAAAGTTAATTTTAAACAATAAAAGAGACAGTAGAAGAAGAAGAAAACTACAATTTATTGTATAAGATTGAAATTAAAACATCTTCACGTCCCCTTGTATTTTCATACATCTCTACACAATAACCGAGAAATCAAATAAACATTATCCGTTATAATTGTTTAGTAAAACAGTAGTGACGTTATCGATACACCTGAGTTAAAAAATTGTATCATAATCTTCAAGTATTCAGTGTTTTTTTTCAATTATTTAATTCTGGAAGGACAATTTAAAAGACTGAGTGAAAATACTTGCAAGGATTCGTATTTTTTTTAGGTATGTTGATTTGTTTTTATGATTTTTTTTGTGTTTTATAATTGATAAATTAGGTTATCTTTTCTCCATTATCTTATCTTTAATATATTTTTGCTATTTTCACATAATTCTTTCTATTAACAAAACTTCCTAAATATTTCGAATCTCCCGGCAAATACTTTCAAATAATAATAGAGAGATAGCTTTCTAATGAAAAATCGAAAAATATAATATGATATAATGAAAGAAAAACATTTTTTTGACTCGTATATATTCTTAGATAAATAAAAATACATTCTTTCTGTTTTCCACCTTCACCATTTGGCACCCAGCGTTCACATGATTTATTACTGTCAGTATAATCTATGCATATGTATGAAGTATTGCCTATATTTAGATGAAGTCAGTCGATATTTTGATAAATGGTCTTACTTAAACTATATACACTCGTATATTTCACTACTTTCAATAAGCTACAATACTTGAAATAAGCAGCTTGTAAACGAGTAGTTTTAAGACGGGAATAGAGGACTTCAGTTTAAGGTCAGTGTGGCCAACAGAAAGTGGTTTTTTCTGACAAGAATGACAGTTAAGGTCTACCATTCAAAACATAAGATTTTTGCATGTTTTTTATCATTGCGGACATCTATATTGCTTTATTAAAATAATGAATACACCTCCGAAGCGTATATCTTGAAATTTAAAATGACTTTTTAGCTGAATACTCAACATATCGGTGACCAATAATTTTAGGAACTCTTAGTATATCGTCATTGCATTTCTAGTTGACTCTAGTTGACTGAAAAGTTTAGTTTTGTGTATTATAAGGGCATTTTATTCCATTCCAAACAAATGGCATTGCATGTAGGTAACAAAATATTATTCACTTTATATTTGACTACAAACGATTAATGACACAATTTTACATCCAGAAAAGCCACAAAACTGTGAACATTGAACTGAGTACATTCAAAGGAAAACTCTACGTTACAACTCAC
The DNA here is from genome assembly GCA_910591695.1 of Galerucella pusilla. Taxonomy (NCBI): domain Eukaryota; kingdom Metazoa; phylum Arthropoda; class Insecta; order Coleoptera; family Chrysomelidae; genus Galerucella; species Galerucella pusilla. The sequence goes on from CAJUYI010006484.1 coordinate 18,158, forward strand.
ATTACCCCGGTATATTCGGTTACGGCATATAGTTATAAAACACTTGGGAAATTGATTAGTATTCTAGTATGTTAAATACGCTGAAATTCCAATCACCTTGACAACTATTATAATTTCTGCACTTGTTTGAAGTCACGTTTTCTTTTCATTTTCATAATTTCTTTGGTTGCAACAAATCAAAAAATTTTAGTGGTTTTTTAAAAATTTTAATTTTCTTATTTCCATTTCGGTGCTGTCAGGACAAATCACAGAATTCTTTCTTTTATTAACCCAGGTCAATAATGGACAAATTCAAATATTTTGAGAATTCAGGAGATTGTCTTTAACTTATTTGCTGCTTGGGCTCATTTACACATTTTTTTTATTAGGAAAGGCACATCATTTTGAGGCTCTGTGCAAAAAATTAGACGTCAGTGAGACTCCTAAGTCGCCTAAAGAAAATTATAAACATTAAACAGCGCTCCTCTCCGAATTTCAGGCGTGACGTCATCGCATATGAAATCTCTCGTTCAGAGAGCGGATACAGCGCCGATCGGTTAAGTCCGGATCAACTCTAACAAATATCGCTTTTTTTACCAGTGAGGTTTACGTGCATTTGAATCTGATGTAAACATTTGGAACCAATATTACCTGCTTCATCAAAATAAGTTTTTCTTGTTCTTTTCAGCATTGGTGATTTAATTTCCACTACACATTCATCATAATAAATTCTACGCGAGGCACGTTTCAGAAGCGTAATGTTAGTGCACATTAACTTTCATATGCGGTGACGTCACAGTCATAGTCTTCGCCCCGCTACGGTATGCTTATTTAATTGGTTGTATTAGGAGAACGACATATTCTATTGACATGAAATTTTCAGAATCATATTTTTATCCTTAGTACTTTGTTTTACGACAGTTAAAAATGATTTAAAAATTTGAGTAAACGAGCCCAGTACCTATCAGGATAAAATTATTTGAATAAAAATGCCATTAGTTTAAAATTCGCGCTCAAACAAAAATGACTGATGACATAAGGAGTACGTTCATAATATATCGAAAACTGACAGTGTACTTGTCAATCAGACGACGGGGTAAACGCTTCTCGTGGTGCGTTTGTGAATTATTTTTAGTTTTTGTCTTAAATTTGGCTAGTAGTGAAAAAAATTGTGTATACAATATGGTGGTGAAAAAATGTATAAGCCTCGGTCAATAATAATAGTCTTCACAACCTTGGCGTATACTATTGTTAAACTTTGTAACTCGACAAATTCTATTAGATACCATCTTTTCAGCTTTAAAATTAACCGATAACAATGGACAAAAAAAAGTACAAATATGATAAAATACCGAAAATAATGTTAGCAGCACCATCTAACGAGAATCTTAATAAACCAACTTATAATATGGTGTGTTCAAATGAAACACTGGACGAAACTAACCAACATGGGACTGAAGAAGAGTTAATGCCAACACCTAAAGTGTCTATGAAAAGGAAGAATAGTATATCAATGCCTAATTTGGACGACTTGAAAGTTTTTATAGAAAACGAAAAGGTAACGTATCTAAGTATCCTTCTAGTTAGAATATAAAAAGTACGTTAGAAATTTAGTTAGATAAGGTGATATCAGACGGTTCACTTTTCGTTCATTTTTGTCTTTCACTCGGCATATTTCACTCGAAATGATGCATCTGAACTCAAATGCAACAAGAGTGCTGAATGAATTCATTAATGAACCGATCCAACGATGTTGGATTTTAGCATTCGGTATCATTCACTCTCAGTCAGAATGAACGAAAAATGAACCGTCCGCACACAAAGAGAAAGTTCACTCGGATTCGGCTATTTTGTCTCGAGCTCTGTAGCAGCCGCACGTCACGTTGCGTCGGTAAATTAGCGACAAAATGGTGTTCACCCGACGACATATTTTGAAGAAGAACAGATGAATGTTCTTTTCTTTGTCATTCACAATAAGTCGCCGCGTGTGAACATGGAATGACAGAATAATGAAGCATTCACTTGCGTGAATATTCACTCGAGTGAACTGTCTGATATCACCTTTAGGGATGAGATGAGAGAATTTGGACGCTCAGCATAATATTAATGGTCCTTCGAGGCGAACTTTTATTGCTAAACATGTGATATTTAAACTTTTTAGGGTGATAATTTGGAAAACAGTTCAGAAAAAGTTAACACTATCGAAGAAGAAACAGACGATGAATTCCAACATATTTCGTAAGTTTAATTTTTTTAAATAGATCACGTATTGAAAAAAAAATTGTTACCATTGTTAATATTGTCTGCTAAATCTTCCCCTTCGAGATATCATCCCCAAAAACTAAATCTTGTCATATACTTCAAGCCAACTTGTCTCAATTTGATTCAATAGAACACGAGGGAACGTTAGCAGTGAATGGAATTATCAAATTGAACTTAATAAAAGCAATTGCAGTTTGAAAGTGTTTTTTGATGTACAGTGCCTTAGACAAATTAAAATAAGGTTAAGGTACAAAGAATCCAATCTAAATAATATAGTATCTTTAGTTAAATATATTGCACTGTTTGTACAACTAATTTGGGACGATTTTAATACAAATTTATCCGTTAAAGAACTTCAGACGCAAAGAAACGATATGGTCCCACGACGAGTTAAAACTATCTGTATACGGCAAAATGCTTATAGTAAAATCATGAAAATTTCTACGTTTTGGTTTTCGGATGCGATCTTTTTAACTAAAATATTTACAAAGCTGGCAGAATTCCGGTTCTACCGGAAGTCGACTGTAACTTTGTTATTTCAAATAGAACACCCTATATATTAATACATTTTTAAAATCTGCGTAAAATTTCAGTATACTTTTGTCTGAAAACTTTTTTCGAAAAATGCATATTTTTTTAGTTATAAATTTTTTTGTAAAATATAATTTCCGGCCATTTTTTGTCCAAATATTTTTTACTAATAATAAAATCCTCAAATACCCCGCCTATGTCCGATTAATGATCATATCCGCTTAACGTATCTCTTTATGGTCATTTAATTTAATGCAACTCAATCTTTTCGTCTTAAACGCTCGACACTCAGTAGCCAGAAATAATAAGATGATAATTTTATTACAGTGGATATCCACAACGAATTAGAAGAAAATCAGTACTTAGTCCTATGATGTTGAAACCACCGGTAGAAGGGGAACTCACCCCAAACTCCCCTAATAATTCAATTACATCTGTCAATTCTATAGCGAGTCTACTTAAAGAAAAAATTCAGGCAAGTCTTTGTTATTTGTTTTTATATCCCATCTGGTATAATTAAATTTGTTTTTTTATAGAATATCCCACATACACTAAGAAGAAAAAAATCACCAGAATACAAAACAAAAGTTTTCGTCGGCTTTTTATTCACCACAATCGTAGTACTCATTACCACCGCTTATATCCTTTACCACCAAAAAATTTTAGCTAAAGTCTATTTCGGAAATATGAAATTCAACAAAGACACAAGAGCTGTGAAAATTTTCAACGAAGAGGGCGCTGATATCGTTCAACTAACTCTCGGAACAACCATAAACTATGATCTCGTCTTAGACTGTCTTCCGGAAGATTCTAGACAAGATGGCAGCTTATGCTTAGAATGGATGAACAGGTATATTCATTTTTATCCAATTTTAGTAGTTTTTATGGCTCCGTACGCAAATATATTAGACTATTTCTCACAAATGATGTATTTCTGTTGCCACTTGGTCAAAAAAAATACTTAAAAACAGAATAAAACAAATATTTAAGGGTTCCAATACAACAAACAACATCCTGACGCCATCTATGCGTGAATAGCTAAATAAATATTCGGTTTAACGTTGTTTTTCACCGAATATTGATAGATAATGGTACAGAACCCTTTTTGAGCCAGTCAGACTCGCATTTGACCGATTTTTTATTTTTAAATTCCATAGGGCAAGATTATATATGAGCTTTTACGATTTGGGATCGGATGTTAAATGTTACAACTTACAGTGGATATCACTATCGCAAGATATGACTCCAACTGATTGTTTTGACATGTCAGACGCTCACTGGTACGGCGGTGGACAAACAGCTGAGAACGCTTGGCCTTTAGAAAAAGGCAGCCATTTTTATCAACCGTTTATTACCGGAAATGTCGAGACACACGAATGGGGAAATGTTTTAAAAAGATATTTTATAAATTCCAAAGGTAAGTTGTATAATATAGTTTTCAGTGGATTTAAAATAGTTTTATTATTCTAGGCTTAGCAATTATTATCGACAACGAAACACCGTTGTATATATCAATTAAAGATTACCCGAAGAAAGAATTTTGTCTAAGAGCTAAATATGACGATTTTGCTTTCGTTAATAAGTTCACCGATACAGCTCAATTGAATTATAGTATATGTACCAGCTCGAACATGTCACAATTACACATATTTCTCAGCGAACACACCTTGTGGGATGGTTTGAAGAAAGAAGACAGCAATATTATCGATTACTTTTTGACAGAACCTGTTTGGGAAATGCCGGAGATCAAAGAAATTTTGACAGAAGGTATAACAATTTACATTTATATTATTCACATGATAAAAATTGAAAATAATTCACAAACGCACCTCGAGAAGCCTTTACCCCGTCGTCAGACTGACAAGTACACTGTCAGTGTTTCATATATTACGAACGTACCCGTTATGTCATTAGTCACTTTTGGTTGAGCGCGAATTTTAAACTAATGGCATTTTTAATCAAATAATTTCATCTTGACAGGTAATTACAAGCAGCAAATGTGTTACAGACAATCTCCTGGGTGCACAAAATTATGTTGGGAATACAGGGATAGTAGTTCAACAAAAACTTGTGTAACATAATTTTGTATACCCTGGAGATTGTCTTTAACATATTTGCTGCTTTAAATTACCTATCAAGATAAAATTATTTGAATAAAAATGCCATTAGTTTAAAATTCGCGCTCAACCAAAAGTGACCAATGACATAACGGGTACGTTCGTAATATATGAAACACTGACAGTGTACTCGTCAGTCTGACGACGGGGTAAAGGCTTCTCGAGGTGCGTTTGTGAATTATTTTTAAATGTTGTCTTAAATTTGGCTAGTAATGGACAAAATTGTATATACACAATGGT